>STHB01032948.1:0-22581 GCA_018908115.1 Anopheles rivulorum
GTACCGGCAACCGGCTCCACGAGCTGTCGGAGCGCCAGGTCGCGCGCCAGCGGCTGGCGACGAGCATGGTGTTCCAGCGCTTCAACCTGTTTCCGCACAAGACCGCGCTTGAAAACGTGATCGAGGGGCCCGTGCAGGTGCTCAAGCGGCGCCGTGCACAAGCGGAGGAGGAAGCGCGTGCGTTGCTTGCCCGCGTCGGGCTCGCGCACAAGTGCGATGCGTTTCCGGTCGAACTGTCGGGCGGCCAGCAGCAGCGCGTCGCGATCGCGCGGGCGCTCGCGATGCATCCGCAACTGATCCTGTTCGACGAACCGACGTCGGCGCTCGATCCCGAACTCGTCGGGGAAGTGCTGGCCGTGATGCGCGATCTCGCGAAGAGCGGAATGACGATGATCGTCGTCACGCACGAGCTCGGGTTCGCGCGCGAGGTGGCCGACCGCGTCGTGTTCATGGACGGAGGCCGGATCGTCGAGAGCGGAACGCCCGATCAGGTGCTGTCCGCGCCGACGCACGCGCGCACGCGCGATTTCATTTCAGCGGTGATTGCATAAGCGGGCCGGGCGCCCCGTCTCGCAGCGCCCGAGCGATCGAGCCGCCGACCTGAGCGGCGCAGCACCCCATTACTCCACCATGACAAGGCGACATCCCATGAAAGCATCCGTCCTGACCCGCACGCTGGCCGCCGTCGCATTCGGCGCACTCGCACTGCATGCGTCGTTCGCCGTCGCGCAATCCGCGAGCGCGAAACGCACGCTGAACGTCGCGATCGTGCCGAACTATCCGCCGTTCGAATACAAGGATCCGGCGACCGACAAGCTGGCGGGCTTCGACGTCGATCTCGGCGAAGCGATTGCCGCGAAGATGGGCGCGAAACTGAACTGGGTCGAGACGAGCTTCGACCAGATGATGAGCGCGGTCGCGACGCAACGCGTCGACATGATCCTGTCCGGGATGACTGACCTGCCGACGCGCCGCGATGCGGTGACGTTCGTCGACTACATCGAGACGGGCCCGCAGTTCTACACGCTGAAGGCGCGCGCCGGCGAATTCGCGCAGATGAGCGCGCTGTGCGGCAAGCGCGTCGGGTCGAGCCGGCGCACGTCGTTCCCGGACAACACGACCGCGTGGAGCGCGGAGAACTGCGTGAAGGCCGGCAAGCCCGCGATCGTGGTGGTGGGCACCGACGGCTCGTCGGATGCGCGGATGCAGCTGCGCCAGAACCGCATCGACGCGGCCGTGCAGGGTGGCGAGACGCTGCCGTACCAGAACAGCCTCGAGCAGAACGCGTATGCGCCGGTCGGCAAGCCGTTCCTGTCGCAATACACGGGCATCGGCGTCGCGAAGAGCAACACCGCGCTGAGCAGCGCGCTGACGACGGCGCTCAACCAGATGATCGCGGACGGCTCGTACCACAAGCTGCTCGCGAAATGGGGGCTGCAGGAGCACGCGGTGGCGAAGGCGATGATCAACGGTACCCACTGAGCGCGCGATGACGGATCTGGCTCCCCGCTGGCCGGACGCGAAGCGTGCATGTGTCGCGCTCGCGTTCGACCTCGACGGCCCGACCGGCGATGCGATGCTGAACGGGTCGATCTGGCGCAATCCCGCGTATTTCACGCTCGGCAGCTACGGGCCGTGGCGTGCGCTCGGCCGGTTGCTCGACGTGCTCGCGTCGTTCGAGCTGCCGGCGACGTTCTTCGTGCCCGCCTGGGTCGCGCAGACGTGGCCTGCGCAATGCGCGGCGATCGTCGAGCGCGGCCACGAGATCGGCTATCACGGCTACCGGCACGAAGCGTTCTGGACGCTCGCGCCCGATCGGCAGCGCGAGATCATGGCGCAGTCGGCCGACGTCTTCGCGCGCACGCTCGGCGTGCGGCCGGTCGGGTTCCGCACGCCGTCCGGCGACTGGAGCGCGGCGACGGTGGCGGTGCTGCGCGAGGCGGGCGTGCGCTATTCGAGCTCGATGCGCGGCGACGACCGGCCGTACCTGCTGCACGGCGAGGATGGCGAGGCGCCGCTCGTCGAGATTCCCGGCCGCTGGGAGACCGACGACTACGCGTCGCTCGCGTACCACCGCAACCCCGACTACCCGGCCGGGCTTGACCGCATCGCCGGATATGGCGCGACACTCGACAACTGGACGCGCGAATTCGATGGCGTATTCCGCGAAGGGCTGTGCCTGACGACGCTGCTTCATCCCAAGGTGTGCGGCAAGCCGGGACGCATTGCGCTGCTCGAGGCATGGCTCGACCACATGTGCGCTCAGGACGGCGTATGGTTCGCGCGCTGCCGCGAGGTCGCCGACTGGTGGCTCGCGCAGGCCACACGGGATGCGGCACCCACGCAACGGAGCGGCATGTGACCCACCTTCCTGCATGGCCGGGCGGCGCGCGATATGCGGTCGCGATCACGGTCGACTTCAACGACATTCATGGCATCCAGACGCGCGAACCGCGCATCGTCGGCCGCGAGAAATCGCTGTCGGTCTGGCGTTACGGCGCGACGCGCGGCGTCGACCGGCTGCTTGCGGCTTTCGACGCGTTCGGCGTGCCGGCGAGCTGGTTCGTGCCCGGTATCGTCGCCGAAACCCACCGGGGCGCGGTACGCGAGATTGCCGCGGCCGGCCACGAGCTGGGCGTGAGCGGCTATCGCTGCGAGGATTTCGATGCGTTGTCGCTTGCCGCACAGGTTGACGCGTGCCGCGCCGGACGTGCCGCGCTCGCGGACGCGATCGGTCGCGACGCGGAAGGCTTTCGCTCGTTCACCGGCAACTGGGCCGATGGTTTCGCGGATGTTCTCGTCGCGGAAGGGTTCACGTGGTCGTCGTCGTGGCGCGGCGACGATCTGCCTTACGTGCATCCGTGCAGCGATGGCGACGCGAACGGTGCGCGGCTCGTCGAGCTGCCGCTGCACTATGAACTCGAGGACGAACCGTACTTCGAGTTCAACCTGTCGCCGCCCGTGCCGGCCGGCCAGCCGCGCATCGCCGCGTACCGCGACGTGCTCGACAACTGGCAGCGCGACGTCGACGGGTTCAGGCGTTTCGGGCTGTGCTGCGTGCTGCGCCTGCATCCCGAGATCATCGGCACGGCCGGGCGGATCGAGCTGTTGCGCGCGTTGCTTGCGCACCTGCGCGGCACCGGTGATGCGTGGTTTGCGACGGGACGCGACATTGCGCGCTGGTGGCGTGCGCAAGCACCCGTCAACGCCCCGGGCCATCCGGTCGACGTGTTCGCGCGCTGCGTGGCAGAGGAGGCGGCGCGATGACGACGGACACGCAAGCGCGCGCCACCCGGCTCGCGGCATTCGTCGCACAGACCTCCGCGGATGCCTTGCCGGACGACGTTGTCGAGAAGGCCAAGCGTCATGTCCTCGACACGTTCGGCGCCGCGCTGGCGGGCACATCGGCCGTCGAGACACGCAGTGCCCGTGCGCTGACCGGCGCCGTCGAGCAGGGCGGCGCGTCGCTATGGGGCACGCGACGACGCGCGGGTGCGCGCGACGCGGCGTTCGTCAACGGGATTGCCGCGCACGCGCTCGAGCTCGACGATTCCGGCGGCTGCGATCATTCGGGCGCGGTCGTGCTGCCTGCCGTACTCGCCGCGCTGTCATGCGCCGGCCAGCCCGTGACGGGCCGGGCATGCGTGGCGGCGATCGTGCTCGGCTACGACGTCGGTCGGCGCGTGCTCGAGGCGGCGGGCGGCTACTCGGCCCATAACGGGGCGGGCTGGCATTCGACGCTCAGCTGCGGCGTGTTCGGTGCGGCCGCCGCGAGCGCACGCGTGCTCGGGCTCGACGCCGCACGCACGCGCGACGCGCTTGGCCACGCGGCGAGCTTCGCCGGCGGCCTGTGGAGCTTCATCCACGACGGATCGCAGACCAAGCGGCTGCACGCCGGGCGTGCGGCCGAAGGCGGCGTGCTGGCAGCGTTGCTGGCACGGGAAGGCGTGAGCGGCCCCGCCCGCGTGTTCGACGACGTGTGGGGCGGCTTCTTCAATACGTTCGCCCCACAATCGCATGCGCTCGACGCATTGACCGACGGCCTTGGCGCGCACTGGAAGCTGATGCGCTGCTCGATCAAGCCGCACGCGTCGTGCCGCAGCGCCCATGCGGCGGTCGACGCGACGCTGCAACTCGCGGACGGCCGCACGTTCGATGCCGACGCGCTCGAACGGGTGGTGGTGCGCGCAAGTGCGTTCGTGGCGCGGATGTGTGGCGGTCGCGACCTGTCGACGCTGTCGTCCGCGCAGATGAGCCTGCCGTATGCGGTTGCGGCAGCGCTCGTGTTCGGCGATACCGGGATCGACGCTTATCGTGCGGACCGGCGCACCGACCCGCGCGTGACCGCGCTGCTCGCGCGCATCACGGTCGACGTCGATCCGGCGCTCGACGATCTCGACGAGCCGACGGTGACCTTGCAGCACGCGGACGGGACGCGGGCATCGCGCCACGTGCCGATCGCACTCGGCGATCCGCGCAATCCGCTGCCGGATGCGGCGCTGCTGGCGAAATATCGTGCGCTGGCAAGCACGGCGCTCGACAGTGCGCGCGTCGACGCGTTGCGTGAACTGTGCCTGTCGCTGGACCGGCAGGCAGACGCGCGCGTGCTGAACGAGCGGCTCGCAGGCGATTCGGAAAACCGCGAATGACTGTGCCGATGGGCTTCGATCGGTAGTTGCGGCTGCAACATTCGCGCGAAAGGCGGCCGGCCAGGGATACGGCAACGCTGAGAATGTGCCGCGTGCGCGGGAGACCGGGCTTACGGCAGCGGCGCGCCCCAGGCCGCCGTCACATCGCCACCCAGCCGCCATTCGCTGAACGGGCGGCGCGGTGCGATGATCGCCGGCAGGCGGCGATCGTGAAAGCGCGTGTAGTACGGCTCGACCCAACTGAGTTCATCGCGAAACGTCCAAGGAAACAGGTCCTGCTTGACCGGCGTAATGACCGTGAAGCTCGCGGGATTCTCCACCGCAGCGATCACGAGATTCGCGAGACGGCCGATCGCGCCGTCGTTTTCCCGGTAGAGATCGATATGACGCTGCTGCACGAGCTCCGCCGCGAACACGAGCGGCAGCAGCGCGAACGTGTGGTAGTGCAGCGCGCGGTTGCCGCGCTTGACTTCCCGTGCGAGCGAACCGTCGGGGCCGATGTCGCGGATGCCTTCGCGAACGCGCAGCAGCCCCGAATCGACGAGGCTCGCGTTGCCGGTCACGGTGCCGATCGCGATCAGGTCGAGTCCGGCCCAGTACACGAGGTTGTTGTGCAGGTGGTTGATCGCTTCCGCATCGCGGGTGGCGATCGCGATGCGTTCGAGCCACGGATCGATCGCATCAAAGCGTGCGCGGTTCGCATCGCGCACGTCGCGCGGCATGCGCAGGATCACCATCGCGAAATCGGTGCCGGCCCATGAACGCTCGTAATGGCCCTGGTAACCCGAGATCCGGCCCATCAGCGCGTCGGCCTGCGCCCAGCTTTCCAGCAGGCTCAATGCGCACGACCAGTCGCCGTGGTCCGCCGCCGTGTTGAGCCGGGCAATGAAATCGCGCATCGGCTTCACGGCGCGCGCATAGCCGGCGGCGTCGTCATAGTAGCCGGGCGGATCGATCGTCGTGACGGCTGGCGGTACGTCGCAGGCGTGCGCCGGTGGCACGGTGCCGAATAGCGCGCCCAGGGAAAGCAACACGGCGAACAGCGGTCGAGTCGACAGGCGGCGCATACGGTCCCCGGTGGTGACGGTCGTGACGCCGGGTGCACGCGGTCGACGCAGTACCGAGCATCGTGCGGGGCCGCGTGGTTCACGGCCGTTTCCGGGTCGAACGCAGTCTAGCGTTCCCGTCTTTCATCCGCCTTTCCCGGCGGCAGCCAACCGGACCGATGGCGTGCCTGCGCCGTTTTCGCCACGCGAGCGCCGGATTCGCATGGACACGCACTTTTTTTGAAGACCGCGCCACATTCGCCCGGTATGATCGCTGCGCTCGCGAACGACGCCACTGGCCATCGGATTCCGGCTCGCGCGCAATCGACATCACAAGCATGACAAAAACCGGGCGGACGCCATGCGATGCGTCGCGCCGCGATCGGGCCGAATCGGCCACCAGCACGATGGAGCAGGGAACGATGGTAACGGGGACGAGTGCGGCGCGACGCGCGTGGGCGATCGCGGCCGGCGGAGCATGGTGCATGGCGGCGGCGGGCAGCGCGCCGCAGGCCGGCGCGGCGGGCGCCGTGCTGCCGGCCATCGACGTGAAGGGGGCGGCCGACAGCGCGGCCGTCGGGCTCGTCGGGCGGCGTACCACGGCCGGCACGAAGACCGATACGCCGGTGGCCGAGATCCCGCAAACGATCAATATCGTGACCGCGCAACAGATCGAGATGACCGGCGCGGCCGACCTGAACCAGGCGCTGCGCTACGTGCCGGGTTTCTCGACGTTCGGTGCCGACAGCCGGACCGACTGGTATGCGGCGCTGCGCGGCTTCACGCCGACGCTGTACGTCGACGGCGTGCCGGCCCTGAATACGGCCGTGATCGCGAACTGGCGCGTCGACCCGTACACGATCGATTCGATCGCGATACTGCGCGGGCCGACGTCGGTGCTGTACGGCGCGGGCGAGCCCGGCGCGATCGTCGACGCGCAGACGAAGCTCGCCGACGGCGAGCGCGTGCGCGAAGCCGGCGTGCAGATCGGCAACGACGCGCGCAAGCAGGTCATGCTCGATGTCGGCGACCGGCTCGATCCGGACGGCAAGTTGGCATACCGCTTCGTCGGCGTCGCGCGCGACGGCAACGCGGCGACCGGCCCGAACGGCGACCGGCGCGTCGCGCTCGCGCCGTCGTTCCGCTGGCGGCCGAACGCCGACACGTCGCTGACGGTCTCCGCGACGTTCCTGCAGGACAGCGGCGACATCTCGTCGAACTTCCTGCCCGCGTCGGGCACCGTCCTGCCGAACCCGAACGGCCGCCTGTCGCAGGACATCTACATGGGCGACCCGTCGTTCAACGACTACCGCAAGAAGCAATGGTCGCTCGGCTACGCGCTGGAACACCGCGTGAACGGGATCTGGACGCTGCGCCAGGACGTGCGCTGGTCGCACCTGTCGCTCGACGATGCAACGGTGTTCGGCAATGGCTTCGCGCCCCGCAGCACGACGAACATGATGCGTACCGCGGGGCTGTTCCAGCTCAACTACAGCCGGCTCGACATCGACAACCACGCACAGGCGCGCTTCGGCACGGGGCCGCTCGAGCATACGCTGCTGTTCGGCGTGCAATTCGACCGGCAGACGACGACCAACAGCGTGTGGCTTGCGCTCGCGCCGTCGCTCGACCTGTACCACCCCGTCTACCGGCCGGTGACGGCCGCGATCTTCTCCGGTCCGACGTCGCTCCCCCACATCAACCAGTACACCGCGATGAACGCGGTCGGCGTGTACGCGCAGGACCAGATCCGCTGGCAGCGCTGGACGCTGACGCTGGGCGGACGCGAGGACTTCGTCAATGCGCACTTCGACGACCGGACGGCCGGCACGCAGGCGCAGCAGAACGTCAGTGCGTTTTCCGGGCGCGTCGGGCTCACCTACCAGGGCGACGCCGGGCTGTCGCCGTACGTGAGCTATTCGACGTCGTTCGATCCGGTCGTCGGCGTGCGGATGTTCGGCGGCGGCCTGCCGAAACCGACGCGCGGCGCGCAGACCGAGGCCGGGCTGCGCTGGCAGCCGCCCGGCAGGAACCTGATGCTGAACGCGGCCGTCTACCAGATCGACCAGACCAACGTCGTGACGCCGACGCCGGTGAACCTCGACCGGACCGGCACGACGTCCGTGCAGACCGGCAAGGTGCGTTCGCGCGGTATCGAGCTGAGCGCGGTCGGCAAGCTGACGCGCGAGTTGTCGATCGTCGCGTCGTATGCGTATCAGGACGTCAAGAACGTGCAGGCGAACGACGCGTCGCTGAACAACTGGCCGGTGTCCGTGCCGCTGCCGCGGCAGATGGCGTCGCTGTGGGCCGACTGGACCTGGCATACGGGCGCGCTGACGGGCGTCGGGATCGGCGGCGGCGTGCGCTATCAAAGCGCGTCGGCCGGTGCGCCCGACAATTCGCTGACGGTGCCGGGCGCGACGTTGTATGACCTGGCGTTGCATTACGACATGCCGCACTGGCGATTCGCGCTGAACGTCGCGAACCTGTTCGACCGGCGCTACGTCAGCGGCTGCCAGTCGTACAACGTGTGCGTGTTCGGCAACGAGCGGACCGTGCTGGCCAGCGCGAAATACAACTGGTGATCGGGCGCTATCGTGCCGAGGCGGGCAGCAGATACTCGAGGCCGTGCGTGAAACCGCGCGGCGCGACCGTCAGGTGATTCTCGTCGTCGAGGACGTCGACACGCAGCCGGAGCGACCGGAACTGCCGGGACCGCAAGGTCTTCTCCATCTTCTGCGTGTCGGTGACCATGTTGTAGGTGCTGGCAAAACGCGGATCGCCCTTCCGGACTTCCTCGTACTCGCCGACATACATGAACACCCGCGCCGGCAGGTCGCGGTGGCTGGCCGCGTAGGCGGCCTCGACATGCGACATGGCGTGCTGGTCGTACCACAGCGACGGACTGCCGATCAGATAGCCGGAGAACAGGTCCGGTTCGGTCAGCAGGATTCTCATGCCCAGCAGGCCGCCATAGGAATGGCCGAGAAAGAACCGCCGGTTTTCGTTGGTCCGGTACTGCTTCGCGACGAACGGCAGAACCTGGTTGCGGAGATACGCCTGATACGCGCCGGCCTGGCCGTGGACCGCATCGGCCGGTGCGTCGGGAGAGCCTGCCGACGTGGGCGTGTAGTCGCGTCGCCGGCTCTGCACGCCGCTTTCGCCGCGCGCATAGGACAGGCCGACGAGAATGAACTCCTCGACGACCGGCCCTTCGCCGTTGAGACGGCGGGCAATCTGCTTGACGAGGGGGAACGCATAGTCGGCATCCGTCACGTAAAGGACGGGATAGCGGCGCTGCGGCTGGCTGCCGTACGAAGGGGGCAGCGCGACGAATACCTGATAGTCGCGGCCGGAAACCGGGTCCGGCACGTCGCGGACTTCGGTGTTCGCGACTTCATAGGGCTGACCGTTGGCTCGCTGCCAGTACGCCGGATGGGCGGTGGTCGCTGCCTGTTCCGCTGCGGCAGCGTAGTGGCCGATCGCGCACATCGCGACGAGGCCTGCATGCAGAAGGGGCTTCATGCCGGACCGCATGCCTCGTTTGGCCCGCATCAACGAGGCGACGATCGGATCGTTCGGGAAACGTGGACGTCGCATGGCTCGTGCCCTTCGCCGAAAGAGCGCAGTTTGCCAAAAAAAGCGCGCTTGCGCGGCGGCGATTCGATTCGTTTGGGCGAACGGGCCGGTGCGATGGGTCAACGACGGCCGGCGCGCCAGTGCCCGGCGATTCCGTTGCCCGGGTGCTTGCGGTGAACCGCGCGCCCGTCACGCCGGCCGCGCGCGACGGGAGGCCTTGAACCGGCGCGCTACGCGCCGCGCTGCGGCTCCCGCGCGGCGGTGCGCCTGCCCGCATGACCCTGGCGCCGCCATTCGGTCGGCGTGATGCCGAACCGCTCGCGGAAGGCAGTCGCGAAATTGGCCGGCGTGGAAAAGCCGATTTCCTTCGCGATGCTGGCGATGCTGAGCGACGTCGAATCCAGCAGGTCCTGCGCGATCCGCAGCCGCTCGTACCGCAGATACTCGAACACCGTCTGGCCGAGATTGTCGCGAAACGCGCGCGACAGCCGCTTTTCGTGCGTGCCGACTGCGCGCGCCAGTTCCTCCACCGTGGGCGGATCGTTCAGCGTGCGCGACAGGTGGCGGATGGCCGCCCGCACGATGATGTCGTCGTCCTTGCCGGCCGCGAACGGGCTGTCCGCCGGTTCCGGATCGGCCGGCCGTTCGCGCTTCGTCCGCGCGAGCTGCACGCGAATCCGCGCGACCACTTCCTCCGGCTCGAACGGCTTCACCACATAGTCGACACCGCCGATCTCGAGCCCTTCGAGCCGTTCGTGCAATGCACCGGCCACGGTCAGGAAGATGACCGGAATCGCGGACGTGAGCGGATCGGCGGCAAGCAGGCGGCACGCGGTGAATCCGTCCATGCGCGGCATCCGCACGTCCATCAGGATCAGGTCGGGCATCAGCGCCTGCGCGCGCTGGCACGCTTGCGCGCCGTCGGAAGCGATGCTGATCCGGCAGCCGGTGCCGCGCAGGATGTCGATCAGCAGACGCAGCTGGTCGGGTTGATCGTCGACGACCAGGATATGGGCGTCGCTCAATGCGGAGATCGATGAAGGCATCGTGCACCTGTTCGGGAAAGGCGGTTGGCTGCGTTTCCACGGGTGGCCTGCCCGGTTCGGGGGAAACGTCGTGAGCCGCTCTATGACGACGCATAAGCGCATCGTACGCTCGCATCGATTCCGGAGGTTGCCGGCACTGCGCGGCGGACAACCGGTCGCCGCCTGACACGGCGTTCGTTTTTTTGATCACTGAGCCGGTAACGACGCGGACGATTGCCGTGCTCGCGTGGTGAGGATCGAGACTGCAGGAATCAATGCGAGCGGAATTGTAGGAGCTTATTTCGAATCACGCCAGACACTGCAGCTCTATTCGCTTCATTCCGCTTTCCTGATTTTTAAAATGGCGGATTGCGACAGGAACGCGGTGCGTTGATATGCGTCAATGCTCATGGTTTACGCGAATACCTGCCACGCAGCCCGTCGGTCGATCCGATTCGGGATTGACTTCTCGGGATGGATTTGAATTTAAATCCGCTTTGGCAAAGCATATATCCGCCTGACAAAACATTTCGATTAATATCGGCGGCGCGAAATCGTTTGCGAGATGCCAATATTTCACGTAAACCATTGAATACATGGAATTTCACAATCTATAAAGAATGTCGTCTTTAATAATTTAAGATCGTGTCCCATAATTCGTCCGAACTTTGAATGCCGGGTAGCACAGAGCAACGGAAGGCGCCGCAAGTTGCGACGGACGTTGTGCGATTCGAGTCTGAAGCATCAATTGATGCGCGTGCGAGCAAATGCTCGTGGCACGGAAATGAATCGCCGGTTGCCGAAGATGAAATAAAAGAAGCGGGGTTGGTCGCGGTCGGCGCGACATCACATCAGAGGTGTTTATAACGACAGGTTGAATCTCCGGATTCAGTCGGGGAAAGGCTCGTCCATAAACAGTATTACGCATTCCTAATGCAGTTTCACGATTAACGGAACGGGCCGTAACAAGACGGCGTGCCCGGAGGATTCGATCGTCCTGTGAACACGAACGGACGATGCAGATCACCTCCGACGTGGCAGGGCCGGATCTCGGAACCGGGTTCCGCACCGAAGTCGCAATTGCAATCGAAGTCGAAGCTGTCAAAAAAGTAAGTAGTCCGTATTCAAACCAGACGCTACATAACGGAGCAGAAGACCATGAAGAGGAAGCAGATTTCGGCGCTCGCCGCCGCGATGTTCACGGGCGCGGGTGTGCTGATCGCCGGCGCCGCGCACGCCGACAATTTCGTCGACCGCGGCAACCCGGACAACGCGCTGAACGGGCAGTGCATTGACGGGACCAACCCGCTGTGCGTCAAGACGAAGAACGGAACCTACGTGGCGGTGAGTACCACGAACGTGACGCAGGGCACGAATGCAAAGGCCGGCACCAGCGGCATCGCGATCGGCGACCAGTCGAATGCGAGCAGCAACGGCGGCAGCAGCAGCGGCGGCGCGATTGCGATCGGTGTCGGCTCGCAGGCGCTGGCGAACTCGGCTACCGCGATCGGCACGGTGGCCGTCGCGCAGGGCAACACCGCGCTGGCGATCGGCCGCCAGTCGGCCGCGGTCGGCGATTTCTCGATGGCGCTCGGCAACGTGGCGGATGCGCACGGCACGAGCTCGATTGCACTCGGCCACTCGGCGCTGGCCAGCGGCGATCGCTCGGTCGCAATCGGCGGCGCGAATCCGACGTCGAGCGACGGCGTATCGGCCGGCGCATCGTACGACGCGGCGACGCAGACGCGCGCCGGCGGCACGCAATCGGTGGCGATCGGCGCTGGCGCGCAGACGAACGACAACAACCAGGTGGCGATCGGGTCGGGCAGCATCGGCGCGAACAACGGTGGCACGCCGGTGTTCGGCGGAACCGCCGCACCGGTCGGTGGGGCGGTATCGTTCGGCGCAATCGGCAGCGAGCGCCAGCTCAAGAACGTCGCGGCCGGCGCCGCCGATACGGACGCCGTCAACGTCCAGCAGCTGAAGAACGTGAACAACACGCTCAGCACGGGCATCGGCAATGTCGACGCGCGCGTGACGTCGGTCGGCAATTCGCTGTCGACCACGATCTCGAACGTCGACCAGCGCGTGACCACCGTCGGCAACAGCCTCAGCACGAGCATCGTCACGGCGACGCAGAACGTCGTGAAGTACACCGACAACACGCATGCGGCGATCGCGCTCGACGGCGTCAACGGTACGACGATCGGCGGTGTTGCCGCGGGCGTGGCCGATACCGACGCGGTGAACGTCGGCCAGCTGAAGGGCAGCGTCGCGCCGCTTCAGACGTCCATTTCGACGGCTGCGTCGAACATCACGAACCTGCAGACCAGCGTGACCGGCATCAACGCATCGCTGAGCACGGCCGCATCGAACATCGGCGGCCTGCAGGCGGCCGATGCGCGCAATGTGAAGTACGACGGCGCAAGCGGCTTCGACTCGGTCACGTTCGCCGGTACCAACGGCACGACGCTGCACAACGTCGCGGACGGCAAGGACGTGCACGACGCCGTCAACGTCGGGCAGCTGAACGGCGGCCTTGCATCGCTCAGCACGAGCGTGACGAACAACCTCAGCACGACGCTCGGCAACCTGAGCACGTCGATCACCAGCCAGATCAGCAGCGCGACGAAGAACGCCGTGCAGTACGACAGCGACGCGCACAGCGGCGTCACGCTGGGCGGGACGGGGGCCTCGGCACCGGTCGGCCTGCACAACGTCGCGGACGGCACGGCCGCGAACGATGCGGTGAACGTGGGCCAGCTCGGCAAGGCAACCAGCACGCTCAACCAGTCGATCACGACCATCGGCAACCAGGTGACGACGAATACGGGCAATATCGCGGCGCTGCAGCAGGATGCGCTCCAGTGGAACCCGGGCATCGGCGCCTACGATGCCAGTCATGGCGGCCACGGCCCGCAGCTCATCAGCAACGTCGCGGCCGGCAAGGCAGGCACCGACGCGGTCAACGTCGACCAGCTGACTGCGGCGATTCATGACGGCACGAGCCAGCTCGATGCGCTCGCCGTGAAATACGACGATGCAAGCAAGCGGCAGGTTTCGCTCGGCGCAGGCAACGGCGGCAGCCCGGTGCGCGTGACCAACGTCGCGGCCGGCAACGTGGCGGCCGGCAGCACCGACGCGGTGAACGGCGCACAACTGCGCAGCGCGATCGACAGTACCTCGGCCGCGCTCGGCGGCGGCGCGACGTCGAATCCGGACGGCTCGATCACCGCACCGAACTACAAGATCGGCGGCAGCGCGTTCAACAATGTCGGTGACGCGCTGACGAACCTCGACGGCCGCGTCGGCAGCAACACGACGACCCTCGCGAATCACGAAACGCGCATCGGCAACGCCGAAACGAACATCGCGGGCAACACGGCGGCAATCGCCGGGCTGCAGCAGGACGCGCTGCAGTTCGACCCGAAGCTCGGCGCGTTCAGCGCGGCGCGCGGCGGTGCGCCGACGCAGCTGACGAACGTGGCTGACGGCAACGTCGCTGCGGGCAGCACGGATGCGGTGAACGGCGGCCAGCTGTCGGGCGTGAAAACCGCGCTTGAACAGCAGATCACGCAGGTGTCGAACCAGGCCGGCGAAGCCGTGAAGAATGTCGTCAAGTACGACGTCGACACGAACGGCAACCGGCTGAATTCGGTGTCGCTCGTCGGCGGCGATGCAACGTCGGCGGTCGTGCTGAAGAACGTCGCGGCAGGCACCAGCGATACGGACGCGGTGAACGTGAAGCAGCTGAAGGGCGTGCAGTCGAGCCTCAACCAGCTCGGTGCGCTCGCGGTGCAGTACGACGACAGCTCGAAGAGCACGATCACGCTCGGCGGCGCCGGCGGCACGCGCATTACCAACGTGCAGGCAGGCACGCTCAGCGCGACCAGCACGGACGCGGTGAACGGCTCGCAGCTCTACGCGACCAACCAGCAGGTGTCGAAGAACACCACCGACATCTCGAACCTGCAGAGCAACGTCACCAACATCGCGAATGGCAAGGCGGGCCTCGTGCAGCAGCAGGATCCGAACGGCGCGATCACGGTCGGGCAGGGCACGGGCGGCACCAGCGTGAACTTCTCCGGCACGGCGGGCGACCGCGTGCTGACCGGCGTCGCGGCGGGCGTGAACGCCAACGACGCGGTCAACATGGGCCAGTTCAACACCGCGCTGCAGAATGCGGCGGCCAACGACAAGATCCGTGCGGCGGCAACCGATGCGAACACGTCATGGATCGCGCGTGCCGATGCGGGTTCGATCGGGTCGACGGCGACCGCGACCGGCAAGAATGCGGTGGCGGTGGGCCAGGGTTCCGTCGCCGATCGCGACAACTCGTTCTCGGTCGGTGCAAAGGGCAGCGAGCGCCAGGTCACGAACGTCGCGGCCGGGACGGCGCCGACCGACGCGGTGAACGTGCAGCAGCTGAACGACAACCTGTCGACGGCGTCGGCGCAGGCGAAGGGCTACACCGACCAGCGCGTCGGCCAGGTGTACAACGCGTTCAACGACCTGAAGAAGGACATGTACGGCGGCGTCGCGTCTGCGATGGCGGTGGCCGGTTTGCCGCAGCCGACGGGCGCGGGGCGCTCGATGGTGTCGGCGGCGACGTCGAACTATCACGGCCAGCAGGGTTTCGCGGCCGGCTACTCGTACGTGACGGAGAGCAACCGCTGGGTCGTCAAGGCCTCGGTGACGGGCAACACGCGGTCGGACTTCGGCGCGGTGGTCGGCGCGGGTTATCAGTTCTGATGCAGGTCGCGCAGCGTTGAGCGGCGCGGGGTGCCGGGGAGTGCGTGCAGAACCCGGTACCCGCAGTCGCCCGGAGGCCCGGGGTCCGTTGATGGACCCCGGGCCATTTGCGTTCGAGGGATTGCGCCGGTCGCACGCGGTCAGGCGGCGGACCGGCCGATGCGCCCGTCGTCAAGCCGGGGGGCGCCTTTCCCGGGCGGATCGAACCAGGGGCCCGCCACGCCGGCCCGGGTGCGGGTGCGGTGGCGACTGCGAAACGAACGCCCGGCAGGCGGACCGTCAGGCCGCGCGGCTCGCGGGCAAGCGGGCATCGTTGGACCGGAAGATCTTGCATCGACCGCCGTCGTCCACGAGGAAACGGCTTCGTATCGCATCGCAGGTTTTACCGAAGTTCGTCATGCACGACCGCCGTTCGCAATCGCCCCGGCGGGGTGCCTGGCCGGCCGGATACTGGCGGTTCGCCGTGCGGATGCGTGTCGTCGCGCATCCTCGCGCTCGCAAGGAACCGGCTCCCTTGCCGGCGCGACGCCGTTGAACCGAGCCGCCGTATGGAACCTTCGCGATGACACCAGGCGTTACCCGTCGAACCGGAATCCCGCCGCTCGACACGAGCGTGGCGGAAGCACGCACGCTGCCCAGGCGCGAACTGAAGATCGAACGCGGGTTGCCGGCCGATTTTCCGGCGAGCTACTCCGCGCGCAAGAAGCAGGGCGATGCAACGGACGTCATGGTCGTCGGCGCCGGGTGGTATTACGCGCGCCACGCGGTTGCACTGGCGGCGTCGGGCGTCACGCAGATCGCGTTCGAAATGAACCCGCTCAAGCTCGGAAAAGGGCAGATCGGATCAACCGGAAAGGACGACCGTTTCACGCTCTTCGAGGCCATCAGCGAGTCGCTGCTGATCGCGGACTTGACCGATGAACAGCTCGAAAGACTGCCGGTCGCGGTCCGCGAAGTCGTGCGGCACGAAGCCAATCGCGCGGTCATGGAAAAGCGCGCCCGCTATCTGGCGATCCGCCAGGAGCCGGGCGACTTCCGCGAAAAGAACGCCCGATACGACGCGCTTCCGGACCACGAGAAAATGTCGAAGCGCGAAGTGATCGAGCGAAATGCGATCGCGCTCAGGATCCTGCAGGATCACGGCGTGCTGAAGATCGTCGAGAAGGAGGTAACGGTCGACATGGTTGCGTCGCGGCTCGAGGCGCGCAAGCCGGTCTTCATGGCGAGCGGCCAGCAGGTGAACCTGACGAAGATGGGCATGGATCACCTTGCCGGCAAGCCCGGGTTCGTCAAGGAGTTCCTGCTGGGCAGCCCGGAAACCGAAGCGGCCATCGAGCAGGTCGTGGCGCGGCAGCAGGCGCTGTTGAGGCGCGCACGGGAAGCCGGCGTGGACGACCCGTCGGCGATTCCGGATGCCGAGCTTCCTGCGGTTGCGTTCGTCGGAGGCGGCCCGATCGCCCAGGGCAGCGCACTGGACATGCTGAAGCGCGTGCGGCCCGATCTCGTGAGGATCGTCTGGATCAGCCCCGTGTCGAAACCCCTCGACATCACCTCGGATGTCGTCAGGCGCGCCCGGGAGAAATTCGATTTCCGTTCGGTCGGCGGCAGCGTGACCGGCCTGACACGATCGGAAGACGGTGGATCGGTTGCGTCGGTCACGATTGCCGACGCGTCGTCGGGCGAGCCGCTGCATGTCGCGACGGATCTCTTCATTCATACGCATAACGAAGTGATTCTGGGTAACGGAGACGAAGCCGAGACGGTCCGCGGTGCGCTGGCCTCGATCACGCAGTCGCTGGACGAAGCCGGCGCAGGTAACGCGCTCGTGCGGGACCGGGGGATCGTTCCCGCGGACGAGGTCAACGATCTGCGGATGCGGATCACGCAGCCGTTGAAGGGGAGTCTCAATGACGACACGGCCCTGAGGGCGCAGATCGCAAGGCTGGTGACGCTGCAGAACGGCGGCCACGTGCCGACGATCGTCGCGAACGGCAGCAATCCGATGACCCAGGGCCTGGCGCTATTCGCGGCGTCGCACGGTTTTCGCGGCCGTTTCATCCAGGTGGCCCAGCCGATGCCCAAGGAGAAACGGTCGCAGCACGCCGCGCTGGACGAAAAAAGGGCGGAAGTGCGCGAATGGCGCGATGTGGCGGGGCGGCTGGTGGCGGACGGTACGGCGTTCGGGAACGGCAAATTCAGTCTCGGCGTGCGCAATGCCGGCGGCAAGACCGAACGCGTGCCGGATGTCGATATCCTGATCAACGCAGCCGGCAAGACCCGGTCGACGCCGCTCGTCGACGCGATGAAGAAGAAGGGTTATATCGAACGCGCACCGGAAGGATTCGGATTTTCCGACCTGCGCTCGAATCATCCGTTGCTGGGCGGGCAGCAAGGATTCTTTGCGCCGGCCGGCGGCGGGAACGAAAGCGAATCGCCGTCGTTGACGATTTTTCCGGGCTACGGCATGCGATCGGTCGAACCGTCGGGGTGGGAAACGACGTTCGAATTCGGCGTCGCGGTTCAGGAGGCGGCATCCCCGGAGCGGGAACCGGCGCCAGCGCCTGCCGACGAACCGTCGAGCCGGTGATGCGGTGATGCGGTGATGCGGTGATGCGGTGATGCGGTGATGCGGTGATGCGGTGATGCGGTGATGCGGTGAATCGATGCGGGCCCGTGCGGATGACGCAGCCGGCACCGCGCCATTCAGATGGAGGAGCGCCATGTCTACACCCATTCGATCCGGGACTTCGAGCCCCGTGCATGACGTAACCGAAGAAGCGCCCGGAACGGCCGCGAACGCGTCGGCGTCGGCGGCGCCTTCACCGCGCGGGCAGTCGATTCCCGAATTCATGCGGCCGTTGCTGCGCAACCGGTCCCCGGTGCGCACCGCGGCGCATGCCGAATTGCGCTTGCAGGAACTCCCCGACGAGCATCGCCCTCAGTCGACGCGGGAAGCCGATCGTCTGCTGCACGGATTCACGACCAGTTTCCATCTGGCCAACGACGATCCCTTGCGCATCGATCATGAAACGTACCGTCTGCTGCTGGATCGCCTGGGGGCGATGGCGGAAGACCTGCCGCCGGTGCGGCAGAGCACGCAGTCGCGGCAATTGACCGATTTCGCGGGGTTGATCCATCAGATGGAGCCCGACCAACATCTGGGTGGCTTCGCGACCGTGCTCAAGGCGGTCGGCGAGGAACTGCCGCACGAGCAGCAGCGCGTGCCGCTGCTCGCCCTCATCGAAGCAACCGGCAAGCTGTCGGAAGATCTTCAGACGATCCTCGGAGGCGGACTGCTCGATTGCATCGCGCGACTGCCGGTGGCGCAGCGGCATGTGCCCACGCAAGCGTTCGCCAACCGGCTCGGCGAATCGGCGAGCCAGGTCCGCCTGTCGGAACAGGCCGGTGACCTCGCGCCGTTCAGTCGTGTGCTCGGCGATATCGAAAAATTGCCTCGCCGCTACCGGAGCGAGCCGCTGGCGCGTCTCGTGACCGCGCTCGGCAGCCAGCCGGCGCAGCACCACGCGGCGCTGATGGCGATGCTCGCAAACGCGATCAGACGTCTGCCTCAAGCGCAGCGGCCTGCTTTGTGGCAGGCGCTAGCCGATCAGGTCGACTAGGCGGATGAATCCGGGCAGGGCGCGAAGCGACTCGCTCTCCGGCGACACCGTACCTGGCGGCGCTTTGCGGACAAGGGGGCGGGAAGCGCGATCGGGTCTGTGCTTGCGCGGCAGTATCCACGGTTGGCGCCGGAGAACGGCGAGCGTTGTCGGCAGGGCTTTCACTGCTGCGCCGGCTGGAATCGGGGCTCGGGGTGCGCGTCACTTGCACGGCGTTCGGGAAATGAGTGGCGGGTTAACGGAGTGCAGGCGGGGCGCGCACACCGATCGTCGCCGCATCGGAACAGCGGTCGCCGGATGCGAAGCGAGCACGACGTCGACGGCATCGATTGCGGGTTTGCGCGCGCAGCTTCGCATTGCGTCCGGCCGAAATCGACGAACGAAGGTATTTCTGCAGGAGTCGGCGTCGGCACGGCCTCGCCGAAGGGGCGTTTACGCCACCCCCATGGTCGCGAACACATATCGGAGTGCACATGGACAACACGGTCAGCGGGCCGCGTCGGGTTTCATTCGAAAGCCCGCCCGAATCCGCGCCGGCGCCGGAGCGCCACGACAGCCAGCCAGCGCGGCCGTCCAGCCCGGCCGGCGGTGCGGTGATCGCCGGACTTCGCACGATCGGTGCCCAGGCGGACACGCCTGCGCGCGCTTTTTCTCCGCGGCCCGTCAGTCCGCTGACGGTCGACGAAATGAGGCTCGCCGTTACGTCGAGGCCCGTCAGTCCCGAGGCTGCACCGGCCACCCCTCGGCCGGCGGCATGGCGGATCGGCAACGCACCCACAAGCACCGGCAACGCGAGCCCGCACGGCAGCTTGCCTGAGCCGGGAAGTACGGCTTCGGCGGTGTCGAACGGTCATTCGCCGTCTCACACGGACACACCAGCCAGCATGCCGAAGCCGCCGGACGAAGACACCGGGCATTCGCCCGGGTCGGAAGCGTCACCATCGCCATCCGGCAATCATGCGCAGACAGGCGGCCAGGAAGACTGGCGCGCCTTCCTGACGCGCACCGGGCATTCGCCCGGGTCGGAAGCGCCACCGTCGCCATCCGGCAGCCATGCGCAGACGGGCGGCCAGGAAGACTGGCGTGCCTTCCTGACGCGCACCGGGCATGTGACGGAGCCGGATGCGGCAACCGTGCCGTCAGGCAGCCATTCGACGGCGCACGAAGGCGTGCGGGACAGCTTGCCCGCGAACCCGGCGGGAAACGTGCGGGTGGCCTTCGCCGACATTCCGCTGCAGGCACCGAAACCGGTGCGTCCCCACGCGACGGCGCACGTCCTGCGGGACGTGCTCGACCGTTCGCCCGGCGTGCCCGCACCGGTCAACCCTGAACCGGCACGCGCCGCCGCCCGCCGCAATCTATTGCAGGCACTGAGGAACGCGATCCGACGCACCTTTGAGTGAATCGCTCGGCTGCCCGTTGCGGATCGCTCGCCACCGTTTCGCATCGCGGCCGCCGCAACGGCGCGCTTCTCCTACGATCGCTGTCACGGCCGCATGGGCGCGGCCCAACCCTGGGGAATTTCATGCAAGCTGCGCAGCGCTATCAACATGTCCTCACACAGCATCTCGCGAAGCCGCTCGAGCACGCGACGTCGCTACCGGCGGCGTTCTACACCGACCCCGAGATCTTCGCCCACGAACTCGCGGTGCTCGATGAACGCCACTGGCGCGTCGCAGCCGCCGGCGGACAGGTCGCCCGGCCCGGCGACGTGCTGCCCGTCACGCTGTCCGGCATGCCGCTCCTCGTCACGCGCGATCGCGACGGCACGCCCGGCTGCTTTCACAACATCTGCAAGCACCGCGGCGTGCCGCTCGTGAGCGAGCGGGCCAGCGACGTCCATTCGATCAGGTGTCCGTATCACGCGTGGCGATACGGATTGAACGGCACGCTGGAGCGCGCGAGCCACTTCAACGGGATTCACGACCACCACGTGGATGCGTCGCACCGCGCGTGTCTCGAACTCGACCGCGTGCGAAGCGCAAGCTGGAACGGTCTCGTCTGCGTGAACCCGGGCGGCCGCGCGGCGCCGCTCGCCGATACGCTGGCTGCGCTCGACCGCCGCTGGCACGACTACGACTTCTCGCAACTGCAGTACGGCGGCGCACTGCACTATCGCGTGCACGGCAACTGGAAGCTCGTCGTCGAGAACTTTCTCGACAGCTATCACAACCCGTTCGTGCATCCCGCGCTGAACAAGGCGTCACTGTGGAACGAGCACTACCCGGTCGTGGACGCGCATTTCTGCGGCGTCGGCACCCATGTCTACGATGCGGCGACCGCCGGCCACGGCGGCTTGCCGACGTTCGCCGGACTGTCGCCGCAACGCGCGCGCGGCGCCGAGTACCTGCTCGCGAGCCCCACGCTGATGCTCGGCCTGCATGCGGATTACCTGTTCGTGCTGACGGTCGATCCGGTCGACGTGCAGACCACCGACGAGCACGTGTACTTCTTCTTCGTCGGTGCGCCGTCCGCCGGTACGCCGGCCGCGCATGACGACGGCGATCCGCTGGAAGCGATCCGCGAACGCGTGCGTGCGAACTGGGATCGCATCAATCGCGAGGACCTTCCGATGATCGAGGGCATGCACGCGTGCCGCCGCTCGCCCGGCTATCGCCCCGGCCCGTTCTCGCCGTTCCACGAAGGGCCGCTGCACGCGTTCCAGCTCTCGCTTGCGCGCCGGATGGCGCCCGAACCGGCTGTTCCGTCACAGCCCGTCGAACGGCGCGACGTACTCCGCTTCCACCCGATTTCAGTCGAGGCCTGACCATGCAGATTGCATTCAACGGGCCGTCGCACGGCGACCTGGGCGAGCGGCTGTGCGCGCTCATCGGTGCCGACGCCGTGCTGACCGACGAGCCGTCGCTTGCGTTCTATTCGAACGACGTGTTCTGGCAACCGGGCGTGGCGCCGCTGGCGATCACGCTGCCGCGCAGCGCCGACGACGTGGTCGCGCTCGCGCGACTCGCACAGGATCTCGACGTCGCGCTGATTCCGCGCGGCGGCGGCTTGTCGTACGGCAAGGGCTATCTGCCGCCGCACCGCAACTGCATCGTGGTCGACACGCGGCGCATGTCGCGCGTGATCGAAATCGACGAGAAGAGCCGCTTCGTGACGGTCGAAGCTGGCTGCACGTGGGCCGAACTGCACGAAGCGCTGCTGCCTACCGGCTTGCGTACGCCGTACTGGGGGCCGATGTCGGGGATCGGCGGGACGGTTGGCGGCGCGCTGTCGCAGAACAGCGCGTTCTACGGCTCGAGCCGTTACGGCACGGCGGCCGACAGCGTGCTCGGCGTCACGGCCGTGCTGGCCGACGGCACCTGCGTGACCACCGGGTCGGGCGGGCGGCGCGGCGCGAAGCCGTTCACGCGCCACGGCGGCGGCCCCGATTTCACGGGACTCTTTCTCGGTGACAACGGCGCGTTCGGCATCAAGGTTGCCGCGACGCTGCGCCTGATCGAGCGTACGCCGCATGTCGGCTACCTGTCGGCCGGCTTCGCGACGATGCAGGCGATGGTCGACGCGCAGGTGCGGCTGGCGCAGACCGGCAAGATCGCGGAAAGCTTCGGCATCGACCGCAACAAGGCGCTGCAGTCGGCCGGCGTGAACCGCGCGGCCGACAGCGTGAAGAGCCTGCTGGCGGTGGTCGGCGCCGGCAAGAGCCTCGCGGGTGGCGTGAAGGATGCGGTGGCGGTCGCGGCGGGCGGCACGCAGTTCCTGACGGCGTATCCGTACACGCTGCACCTGATGGTCGAGGACGAATCGGCGCGACGCCTCGACGAAGCGCTGGCCGAGGTGCGCGCCATCGTGCTCTACGAGGGCGTCGAGCTGCCCGATTCGGTGCCGCGCGTGATTCGCGCGAAGCCGTTCGGCCCGGTGCGCGGCATGCTCGGGCTGAACGGCGAGCGCT
>STHB01032956.1:0-22561 GCA_018908115.1 Anopheles rivulorum
CTCTGTGTACGAAGATTCGACATTTCTTCAAGCAGTTCATATAACTTTCACCACGATCACTATGATACACTTGCTAAGCCAGGCTTACCGATCGGACACACGACATCCCCTAAAAAAGCGAGAAACAAAATTCTTGAGCATCAATCTTTAACAACCTGTCTAGCCTGACTAGGGAACCGTCTCCGTCCCCGATGGGTTACACTCACCGAGACAAAGCGTACAGCACCAGCAAGGGAAAGCATGTTACGGCATGTGTTTTCCTAAGTAAACAAAAACCACTCCGGAACGCCCTTAAGCGCGCTTTTCAGTCGCTTGTCCAGTCCAAGGTTGACCGGTATCGGCCGACTGCGTGCTGCTGCGTGCGCATGATGAAACTGAAACACCAAGCTAAGCCGATCCTCATTCATTCTCTTCCACTTTTTCTCTTCCCTCCCCCCCCCCCCCCCTCCACCCCCTCGTAGACCTCGCACCAGCGTTCCCTTTTCGGGAGGTACAGCTCAAGCTGGACGTCGACCCGAAACAGCAGTTCGAGATACTGCCCGAGCTGGGGCGCGGCACGTTCGGCACGGTGTTCCACTGCCGGGAGAAGGTGAGCGGGCTGGAGCTGGCGGCCAAAATTGTGCCGTACAAGAAGAAGAAGGACCGCGGCGACATGGTGAGGGAGATCGACATCATGAGCTGCCTGCACCATCCGCGGCTGATCCAGCTGTACGATGCGTTCGACTACGAGAACAAATTCTACGTCATCCTCGAGCTGTAAGTATGGTCTCTTTCGTCCTTCGTTGTGTGTGTGAGGTGTGTGTGTGTGTGTGGAGTCCTACAAACAGAAGAAGAAGAAGCAAAAATCAGTTGTGTTAACGCCTTTGAACGCCTTGCTACGCTATTACGACTCACCCATTCCGTTGGTGACCTTCGCAAACCCGCAAACGCGACACGACACTCGCGGTCTCTGCTGTATCGGTACACTTCCCTGGGTCGGGTTGATGCTTCTTGTTTCTCTTCTCCTTCCCCCTTGCCCCTTGTTGTTGCAGCATTCAAGGTGGCGAGCTGTTCGAGCGCGTCATTGACGACGATTTCGTGCTGACGGAGAAAGCGTGCGCCGTCTTCATGCGGCAGATCTGCGAGGGCATGGAGTACATTCACAGCCGGAGCATCATCCACCTAGACATGAAGGTGAGTCAAGTCAGCGTATGCCGCCGTACAGCAACACACTCACACGTTCCGTTCTTCATCCCTCCACACCCCCCTCCCCC
Organism: Anopheles rivulorum; assembly: GCA_018908115.1. NCBI lineage: Eukaryota > Metazoa > Arthropoda > Insecta > Diptera > Culicidae > Anopheles > Anopheles rivulorum. Next base: position 1,254 of record STHB01032956.1, read on the forward strand.
TGGTAGCCAGAAAACATTCTTTGCCTCACAAAGACGGGCAACCGGATCAAGATCATCGACTTCGGGTTCGCGCGCCGCTACGATCCGGGCAAGAAGCTGCAGGTGATGTTCGGCACGGCCGAGTTCGCTGCGCCGGAGGTGCTCAACTTTGACGAAATCTACTTCTACACGGACATGTGGAGCCTGGGCGTGATCTGCTACGTACTGTGAGTGTACTACCGTTTGCTAGCCGGCAACCGCTTGGCGCATCGTCCGCATCGGGCTGGGCGCATTCGCTTCGTCCTAACCGCTTCTGCATCCCTTTCGGAAGGGACCCCGACGCAAATCATTACCCGTCGCAACACGGTGTAATTGAGCTACTAATTAGTACCGCACGAACAAGCATGACGCAGACCGCTCCAGACCAGATGATGAGGTGGAAATGGTGCGACGATCACGCTTTGCCTCTTACACGCCGCAGGTTTGAGCGTTTGTTTTCGTGTTTTTTTTTTTTCTTTTACCTTCACACCGGAAATAACCCTTCCCACCATTCGCGTGCTGCTTAATTCATTCACAAATTTTCCATTCCATCCTTGCCCTCCTGCACTACCACTGTCTCTGACCATCGACAACGATTACCCTCACAGAACAGGGTGCACACTACCGTGTGCTACGAACTTGACACGAAGTTCTTTCGACTTTACTTCGTTCTGCTCATGTTCATCACTAGTATGGGATGTTTATATTTAGCTCATCGATAACTATTTAATAGTTTTTCAACTATTGTTTTCATTTGTTTTTTGTTTTACATCTTTTTTTGTTAGTTAAAATTAATTCAATGGTTGTTTCTTCATTTAAATCGACTTCTCTTATTATTGCTATCGTTTTTCTTACACTTTAATTGCTCTCATCTTCTTGGTTACTTTGTTTGTGTTATCATGTTCATGTGTTTGTTGAATTGTTTATAAAGTTTTTCCTCGTTTTTTTTTCGGAACTTTTTTATCCCATTTTTTTGATACATTTTACTGCAAAACGATTGGAGCCCATTTAATCGGTTTTTCTTTCCCTTCTTTTTTTCGTAGTTGTAATTATGTACAAAAGCAAAACAAACAAACAAAAAAATACAACTTTACCCCTGTAAATGCACTCGTTTTACTCTCGGCCCCTCCCTCAACCCCCTTCTTCACGTGTTGACCAGCACTCCAAGTGATCCAAAAACTTGCCGTTCAAGCGTGCACAAAGGTTATTCGTCTCTTCTCTCTCTGTCTCTCTCTCTGTCTCTCCCTTCATGTGGTTTTCCACTAGAAGTGTTCTTGGTAACATACTGTTTTGATTTGGTTTTTATTACTGGTAATCGATGGATCGGAGCCCGTCGGTAGTGTTTAACCGGCAACGTAATTCGCATTTGCTGAACCATCAACGGACGGATCAGCTGTTGGGAGAAAGTTTAACATTTTATGTTTTATGCTAGTTTTAATATAATTTTCTCCCTCAGTTCCTCATATATCGTTTATGGTTCACTTATACATATTTTCATCTCACCTTACTTCATTCTTCTTCAACATGGAAATAGAAATCAAATCTTTATTACTTTATTCGACCTGGCCAACACTAATTCATAAAACCAAATTCCATTTATTTCTGTATTATAAACTAACAAAATCCCTACTTCACTAATTTTTTACTAGTAAGAATATTTCATTTTAATCAACAAACAGAAGCGTTTAAAATAAACAAGAACTAACTTCTTTAAAGCGTGCCTGTTATTAGCCAAATTAAAAAAATACCCTCCAGCAATTCGACTCGATCTTACGAATCTATTAGAGCAAATAATCTATATTTATAACCACTCATTCACGCTACAAAATCCATCCGGATAATTCCATACATTATTACACCCTTATTATCTAAGGGTGATTCCCCTTGCTACCTGAGTGAGTTTCTTCAACCCACACTGCTCATGTCATAGATGCCGTGCCAATGATCTCATTATCATGCCCTGTTGCATACAAATCAATTGCCATTCCCACCGGTTTCATTCGAATGAATGATCGCCAGTACGACATGAGGCACACCAGGGTTAAGAATTAGCATAGCGCAGAAACATCCCCCGCGTTGCGTTGCGGACAGATTTTTCCAAAATCCCGTGACGCGCTGGAATGTTTTATCGCTTACTTATCAATGCCGTGTGTCTCGTGCGAAGAAAATTGCTCACAGAAGAGCAAAAATCACCCACGCTAGCACACGATCGCCACATGCTGGAAATTCCCTTTTTGAGCGTGGCATTGGGATTGGCAAATTAAAATGCATACACCCGGCATCTGAAAAAGGGAAAATCCATCTGGAATGCCAAAGAGATGCCAGGTGGAGTATAGATTTGCACCTGCAGGGCATGCCGATGCTAATCAATTATCAGTAGATCGATCTAACGTGCAAGGCAACTCGCTGTATGCAACTACACTAACCGATTTTAACGATGAATGGTTAGTGTTACTTATCATTCTGCTTTGATATGGAGGGTTTCCACACTACCGGGCCAGTGTAATTGGTCTGTCAATAATTGTGTAATTATAAAATTATAAATATCGTTGAATCATTCAATCGGACAACAATATCTGATTTACACTGAATGTAAGATATTGCTAAAAATCATTAAAATGTGACTCAAACGAAACAAATGTGTATTAACCTTCTTTAGAAATCAATATCCAAACAAACCCTCCACATAAAGCAACACGATCGATCGTTCGATCGACTAATCTCGCTTCTGCCATTTCGCTTCTGTTCTGCATTTTGTTTCTCTCTCATTGTTGGTTTTCTCTTCTTTACACTCTCTTTATTTCTCTTTTCCATGAACTCGCGCTGTACCGTTGTTCCATTTATTCACGTATCTTTACGCCTCGCTCTGCTGCATCATGCACATCAAACATGCGCCTTCACATGCTCAAACAAAAAAAACCAACAACAACTTCACACCCGCTCAAACGTTCGTACCGCGCTGCTCGTGGCGGCAGACTGTCCGGGCTGTCACCGTTCGTTGGCGGCGACGACCAGGCAACGATGAACAATGTCCTCCAGGGTACGTACACGTTCGACTACAAATCGTTCGACGCGGTGTCGGCCAGTGCGAAGGATTTCGTCCGCAAGCTGCTGGTGCGGGACGGCGAACAGCGGCTAACGGCGCGGAAGGCCCTGCGGCATCCGTGGCTCGCGGAAACGACAGCTCAGAGCACCACCGAGCTATCCGTGACAAAAACAAAGTTGAAACGCTATGTTATCAAGAAGCGCTGGATCAAGGCGGTCAATACGATCATTGCCCTGCGGCGAATGGGTGCGCGGATCGATTACGATCTGGTCTAGGAGTGTAGTGGACGGCTTCCACTTTTCTGTTCTTGTTACAGCGAGCAGACGCGCAACGGGTGCAAGGTGCGTGCCACGGCGCCAGTTACGACGCCCGGTCGGAACTCATCGGACAAATCTCGGAAGCTACTACAAAACAAACCAAAACAGGGACCACTGTCTATACTGACTGGCGTTTCGCGGCTAGCGCGAAGACATCCCGACGAACAGGTAGAACGGAAGAAGCAAAGGAGGAGGCATGTTACTTATTTAAACTCCCCCCTTCCACATCACAAACACACACATACCCTTCTGTTCGCATCCGTTCTCCAGATTAGTGGGAGAGTATTGTAACCCACCTACTTATCACCATGACCACTCTCAACACTTCTCTCTCTCTCTCTCTCTCACACACCCACTTGCTTCCCCTCGCCCACAAAAACCGGTTCCGTCGATGTTTCCGCCGTTCGTCGTGCTTCGAGTGTTGCATAATGCAATGGCACTCCTGGCATTCCCTTGGCCCGCAACCACAACGCGAAAGACGGCAGGACAGGCTAGGTAAGGGGAAGCGAGCGAGAGTGGAAGCATTGAATTCTATTTCCTTTCCATCGCGAGAAGGAATCGAATAGGTTGTAATTTACTTTGTTATATACTAGCAATAAAATTAAGATTACCGGATACCAAACACCAAGCGACGTATCGGGTTTTTGCTTCTGTAAAGTTGGGGCAACGGGCAGGTTCACGACACGTGTCATTACGCCTTCTCCGCACATTGTGCACAATTCTTCAAAGTCACGTTTCCAACTGGGCGAGAATGCCCTGTGCTGCCACTAACCTTGCGGAGAACCCCGTTAGAAAGAAGCCACAGGGCACACACGCGTGATATCACCACCTCACGGATTTGAAGTCGAAATAAGCTCACACACACACACACACACACACACACAAAGGCTCTTCGTTACAAACTAGCTAACGATGTAATATAACCTGTATATTGTATAGCATGTAGGTAAAAGGTACGGAAATGGTGTAAAATATTGTGCTATCATTTACTTATGGCTAGAACAATCGTAACAGATTGGTCTCGTACACACACACACACACACAGAGGCACGCGCACACGGGTAAATGGGGCGGATTCTTTTGCTGACCGCTGGCGCTGGTCCAACGAAATCACATTACTGCGAAGTTATTGTTCGCCTCTGCCGCCTCGCTACTACTTCATCCGCCGACAGATCATTTCGTCGATGCTGCGAATACATTCACGCAGCTCCAGCACACGAAGCATGTCGATCAGTCGATCCATGTTGAGCTGTTGCATCTGCGAAAGAAAATTATACGTTTACATGTTGTGTCCACCGCAATGCAAGGTTAGCTTAGGTTTTACCTCGTAATAGCTGAGCAGCATCCGGGCCGGGCATGGCACCTGCTCCCAAACGGTGAAAAACGCATGGAAATCAAGCAACGAGCCCAGTGCGCGCCAACTGTCGTCCTCGTTCAAATGTTTGCACAGCTCCTCCATGCACTGGTCGTCGAACAGCGCGCTCGTAGCGGCTGATTCGCTTCGCACCGTAGCGTCATCCGTCCGTTTTGTCGCCTTACGCTGAGGTTCCGCTTCCGGTTCGTGTTCCTCTAGCAAGCGTGCAATGTTCACACGATCACAGCTGAGATTGATCGATTCAAGCACGTTTGCGTTCCCTTCCAGCTTGGAAGTTAGCGCTTCTTTCGTATCAAACTCTTCCTCCTCTTCCCTTTCGTCGTCCTCATCTTCCTCTTCGTCCTCGTCTTCGTCTTCTTCTTCCGGATCGTGGTGATCATCTGCCGCATGATGTCTGGAAATCTCGGCATCCTTTCGCAAACCATCCGGATAGTGGCGCAGCAACTCGCGCACGATCAGCTTATTGTTTCCTTGTCCGGTGTGGCTTTTAGCATCCGCCAGCTGCAATGGGGTGTAGCCGGCGTTGTTCTGCTCGCGACCCAGCTCGTGTTTTACATTTTCCAGTATGTAGTTCACGATATCGAGCGCGTCCTATCGAAGAAGCAGAGAGAGAGACAAATTAAACATTTTATTTCAGTTATAGAAAAAGAAAACATTCCTTCCATCACTACGTACATTGTCCACTGCAATGTGTAAGATGTTATTGCCATGCTTGAGGTCCTTCTCACGCACCGACGCACCGCCGTCAACCAAAATGCGGCTAATTTTCAGATTTCGAGCATATACGGCCGCTTGCAATGCGGTCAAACCGTCGTCATTTGTACAATCCAGCCGAGATCCTCGTGTTTGACCATGGCGCAACAGCAACCGTACCATGTCCGGCACATTCTCCACCACTGCCCGATGCAGTGCCGTATTGCCACGATAGTCGCAAAAGTTAAGCTTTGCACCAGCTTTCAACAGCGCTTGCACAATTGTTTCGTTGTTGGTAGAGATCGCAAGATGCAGTGCCGTTTCGTTGCGATCGTTCGGCAGATCCAGCAATTCGTCCGTTAGCCGAAACTCATCCAACAGTTCGATCAACTTGCAAGCAATCGTCGCATCATTGCGCCGTACAGCAGCGTGCAAACAGCTATAAGAGAGATAAACAGAGAGAGAGAGAGAGAAGAGACGGAGAACAAACAAACCAATGTTTAATAGATGCTACTTGTCTAGGTTACATCAACGGATTAAAACAGGAATTCTAACAATTGCACGATGTTGTACCCTGCTTCGGCGAGGGAAACGCGAAGGGCAAGAGGGGGTGAGTGGACGACAGAAGGGAAGGAATTGAATTCTAACACACTTGTCAAAAGGAAGGCATAAATCTCATCGCCAGTAATAATTATACAGCATATCATTAGCTTTAGCACCGACCAGCGAACAAACGATCCAGTTCCGGAGGCACGGACAACTTTCCCGAACGTGGGTTTTGTTGATCACTACAGACATTCTGAAAATCCAGACAATCCGGTCCATCACACCTCTAGGTTAAAGCATACGAAGGCTACTGGAAGGCAGCTAAGCGGAAAACCCAGAACATATCGGGATGTTTGAAAATACTTGAAATTACCCAAAGACACACCTACATATGCTTCATTCAGGTATTAAGATTCCGATAGGACCAATCATAGCGCGAACGCTCTACTAACTACGGTTAATTAAATTTCTCATTTGGAATTTACAACGGAGTATCCAATCGTTTTAGGGACACACACACACATTTGTACACACGGTAACCATTTAAGAAAGAAATAATTTATTTACATTTATAAAAACAGCATATTCTGTACGGGTAACGGGTGGCATAGCTTAGTAACCAACTTTAGTCACCATCCATGCTCCTCATAATGGCTACTCCACGGCTGAGGTTCGAACCTAAACCACACACACAGACATACACACACAAACACACAGTGAGAGAGAATGTGGAGGAGAGGAGAAATATGTAAAGAGAGAGAGAGAGAGAGAGAGAGAGCAAATGTCCCGATTAGGCCGCGGATTGAACTACCGAACGGCAAAATAGGACGTCTCTTACGTGACGATCGTGAGACGGAGAAGGATACGGAACTTCGGAATGGATGGATGCACAACTTACTTGAGCTGCTGCTGATTGGCGGCGGTCCAGTGCGACGCTAGCAGCTGCCGGGACCGGTTCACATCGCCGGCAAACAGTTTTATCAACGCCAGCAGCTTCCGCAGCATCTCACCCTGTCGGGCATCGTCGCCTGATGCGACCAGATCAGCAATGGCCCGACCGAGAACACTCTCCGTCGTATCGCCGACCGTTTCCGAGTCCGTCTCGAGCTTCACCAAATCCTGCTGGTTGCCAATCTCCTGGATAAGCTTGTTGAATTCTGAAGGTATAAGTAACCAACAACCATCCATTAGAGATGTCCAAATACTGGAGTTTGTCATCCGTATAGGGGGCTTACCTTCCGAGTTGCAGGGAAAATCGCTCGAATCGAACGCTACGTCCGACGCAATCGTTGTTGGAATGTTCAGTATCTCTTGTATGATGCTTGCTTTGGTCAGCTCCTTGCTGATGGTGGTCACCGTACCGATCCCGCTCATAATGTCCTGATGGTGCGCCGTCGGCGTGGTGATCGCTGTCGTCGGCGATGGTTCGTGACCCTCCGGTATGGTACCGTCATGGTTGGCCAACATGGGGAAGGGTTGATGCAGGGGTGGCAAACGGGTAGTTGAACCCGAACCACCACCACCACCACTTCCCGGCCCACCGCCACCTCCTCCACCACCACCACCTACTCCTCCTCCGATTCCTCCACCGCCACCAGCCGGACCAACCGAGCTGTTCGGATCGTTCTGGATGACGGTTGGGATTTCGGTGGAAATGTTTCCAGAGCTGATGCGAAGTCGCTTGCGCGATCCGGTACCACTGCTAGCGGGCACCATCATACCGGGCCGTGGCTTATACTTAAACAGCACCGGTTCGCTCTGGCAGCGATCGCGCGGCCGATAGAGCTGCATATGGACCTCGACCGGTTCGGTAATGTCCTTGTTGTGATATGGTGGCGTTTTAAACGCGATCGCATACTGATGATGTACGTCCGCTTCGGAAAAAATGGCCATCTCTTGCCACACCTCCTGATCGTACTCGTCCAGCTCGTAGAACCGTATCTTAATGTTATCTACACAGGGATGGGATGGAAGAATTCGTTCAGAACTCGAACCGAGTAACACTCATCCTCACGGTCAGTGCAACTTACTTTTGCAAACTTTCTCCACAAACATAAACACTTCTTCGCCTCCTTCCACGCCACTAGCTGTGGTGCTTAGCCGACAAATCTTCAGTTCCCCCGTAAGGGCACTTTCTGAGAAAATATACAAGAACCACACAATCGGGTTAAGGTTAAATCAACTCAAAATCCACCTTAAACTTACTCATGTTGTTGATCGGGTTGGAGTAAACGGGCTCACATATCGGGACCCACTGCCCGGTGCCCGGTTCGACGCGATACGCCTGGAAGCAGAGGCACACCTGGTTCAGGTTCATCGTGCGCGCCATCATCGTTGCGTCCTTCTGCATCTGCTGCTCTTCGCGCTCGGTCGGCTCACGGTTGAGCTCGCAGAGCCGATGCTTGCGCAGCTTCTTGTACAACTCTTCGGCAATGAATTTCTTCGCCGTGTGAATGATGCCCATCCCCTGGAATGTTGCGACATAGTTGCCACCACCACCACCGCCCCCATCCGTCGTTTCTCCCGATGGTCCTCCCACGTCCAGCTCGTGCGGATCGATCAGATCCAGGTCGCCGGACTTGATCACAAGATGGTGCGAATGGGGCGCACGTCTCTGTGGATCTACCTGGTACAGTGAGCAGCGCACTTTGGCCTCGCCAGCGTAACCACGCAACTCTACCGTGGGGAACGTTTTCTTCGCCTTCTCGGTGCGGCTACCCATCAGGGAACCGTGCGTACCGTGCATCTCCGATTGGTAACGGAAGCGAAACTTATCCACCGGTTGTTCCAGTATCACTAGATGTGGCTCACTGTAATCGGCATCCGGTACCCCAAATGCTGTAACGGAACGAAACACACATCTCCGTTGAGGGCGGATATGGGCAACACTCTTGCGGACTGTTACGACTTACCTTCGTTGGATGAGGTCGTGTAGGTAAAGTTGGATGACAGCTGTTCCTGATCCAGATTCAACAGCTGTGGAGCATAGTAATGTTGTTGCTGTTGAATTTGATGCTGTTGCTGGTGCTGCTGCTGCTGGTGCTGGTGGGGCTGATGATGCTGTTGCTGCTGCTGCTGCTGCTGATAGCCCATGCCGGGATAATTCATCGTGCCGGTACTGTTGGAAAGGTTCAGGTTCTGCAGCGTATAGGAGGCACTGTGATCGCTCGCACTGGACTGCGGGGACATGTTGCTGGCACGGCTGTTGGGCGATGCGACCGACGACGGTGACGATGGCGATGCAGACGATGAAGATGGCGAAAGCGCACTGGCATAGGATCGGCCCGAACCGAGCGTATAATGGTGCGACTCGCCAACGCTGACCACTGTTCCTGCTGCCGTCGACGGTGTGTCCATCGACAGGACGGTGTACTGGTTGGCCGAAGCGCCCAGCAGCTGCTGTTGCTCTGGAAATGTACGCGAAAATTTGAAAAACACATCAATGCGGTGCGAAAGGCCCAATGAATCACGAACCGGCCTCTTCGCACGCTAGACACGCTTAGACACCGCGCCGCTGCAAGTGACTGTGACTTCTTTGCGATCCGAACATGTCTCCCACTCCCCGGACGACGGTGCCGGTGGCTTGTCTGGAAAACCCGCAAAATACCCTGACAGCAACACGGCACACTCCATTTCCCGTCCGATCGTCGTCCCCTTTTTGATATGCGGAACGGATCTCCCACCACAATACAATTGCGGAAGAATATGGGCCTGTACGGGCTTTGGCAGGTGTACCTGTTTGCAATGGATATGGAACGTCCGTGCGATGTGGTTGCTGCTGTTGGAGTTGTAGTAGCAGTACGTTCAGCGCGTCAGTACAGTGTTCTAGCGACATAATACAAACTCTCCGGGCAGTAGTGTGTGGCAAGCTGCTGCATCCTATCCGTACCGGCGCTAACACGCGACTGAAACGATCGCCGGCACCAGCCCGACCAGAGTCGCGCAACTCTCGCGACGGCACGCGATCAAGTTTTGATGCTCGCTGACAGCGGAAGTTTGCGAGACATGCGGACGACTGCTGGGGCTGGTGTGGGCATGGAAGCAAGTTCGAATGCACGAGAGAACGAGAGAGCGAGAGAGAGGGAGTACCCGATTCGACCCAGTAATAATTCTTAAGGTTGTATCCCGGCCGACACAACGAGGTTTGTGTCAACAGCAAAAGGAAACAGATAAGAACGCTATCGATCTGCGTCCTGATATAGCACAACTGATACGAATTCCCATCCATCCCTTTCTCACCTCACCGTTTCTCGCCTTCTGCTGCCCTTTTCGCAACGCGGGTTCCCGTTTGATCCGCCCCTTACTCTCAAGCCGGATCTTGCGATCCAACTCATTCATTCATGCCAATATCGATATCGGGTGTGCGAGGCGTGAACAAGTATTTCGGTCAATAAGTGAGCGCGATAAGGGTTTGATACGGGCCCCCCCGTACCGTATGTTTTTTGTAACTCTTTTTTTTCCTGTTGTTGGCGGGCCTCACCATCGACGTCATCGATACCGTTGTGTACACCGCACCGAACCTGGATTACGCTCGACGTCAGTGGTTCATCGTTTTTTTTTTTTTGTACGTCGGCCGACCTTTCCTTCCCTTATCGGTGTGCGTGCCTCGGAGCTGGCTGGCCTTTTTGACGTAACCGGGATTCCACAAATAGTTCCACGTCCAAAATAGCCTACCGCCGGGGAGCCCATTAAAATAGCCTTCCCGAGGACGTTCTAAATTTAAGCGAACCGATGAAGATGAGTCACGGTATATTCCCTCCAGGTGGCTTGTACTGGTACTGACATGCGGGAATGTGATCGTAATGTTATTTGATCGATGCCGTTTAGTAGCTGGAAGAAAACATGACCGGGCGGGACGTGCTGCATAAGAGAAATCCTTTACGATTCCTTAAAACATGCTGCCATGGTGTCGCATGACGTCAAGAAATGGCAGCAACGATATTTGGCTACAAGGCATAATTTGATTAACCGGTCCAGTATCACACGTAGCGATGAAAACGGCACAAGAATGCGTACACAACACTAACGTCATTCGCAGAGGATCCTTCCAGCATTGCGAGCAGAACCGGTATCGAACGGTTTTTAAAACAGTGGCCAGATTGGCCGTGAAAGAAACAAAGCACTCCCTTCCCGAAAACACGTTCACCACACTCGTGATCGTATGGTGGAATGACGTCGAATGTTTGAATCGAATGGCATCTTTGGGTCCCTGCGGGTCCCTGTGATCCGACCAACGCGGCACGTGGTATTTGAACGAAAATTCAAAACCCAATCGTAATACATGAAAGATTTCTGAATGTTTTTTTTTTTTTGTCTATTTCACTTCTGCCGGTAATCAGCGAAAACGATACGAGTGGCACAGCGGCACTCGCGATAGCCTCCGCGTGACCTTCACCCAGCGTATAATCGTACTAACAATAACAACAATTCGCAAACTTTCCCAGCAAACTGTTCGGTTTTGTTTTCATCGTTTATTTCCAATTGACCAACCGACCCATTTTGGATGGTTGAAACATTTGTCGAGATGGATTCAGCGGATCTTCCAACCAAGCACGAATGGAAGAAGTTGGTTGGACGGTTTTGTGGGCGGAATCTTCGGATTGACGCATTGAGTCCTTACCGGTGGTTTGCCGAATGATGCAAAGATAGTTAATTGGCGTCATTCTAGATACTTTCTACTACGAAACCTGCCCCGTGACGCAAATTTAAGATTTAACACACCGGCCATGCTTATCGGCGTCTCATCGATTATATTTATGCTAAATAAATGGAATGTTTTGATCTTTGGAAAGAAAAACAAACTAAACAAATGAGCAATCGTTGTGTTTTATATGGAAAGAAATCAATAAATTGTTTCTTCGTATAATTCGAATATTAATAAACTTAAACCAACAATAGAGCTTCCAAGAGATTGCAGAATAAGAAAATCACGACTACAAATGTCTCTTACACAAAACATGTATTTAAATATTTTCCAAATTTCCACAAACAATGAGATAGGGAAGCAATGCAAACAAAAATTCCTTCCCATTTTTAATCATCTTCTACAATCGAATGCGCGCCTCCAGTCAATTGTACGCGCATGATTCAACGCGGCACGGTGCGTATTTTCCCCACCATTAAACAGGATAGGCCGCAGCACGTGCTTAGGGAGTTGTTCAGCAGAAAAAATGGTAAACAAACGGTAAGCACATTAATTCGACAGAAAATTTTCACACAGTAAATTGAACATATTTTAAGCACACTCCACGTGTTGGATAGCCCAAAAACATGAAGAATCACAATTTGGTCGTTACCTTTCGCGCCACAAAGAAATTAAGCCTCCACACTGCTGGTTGATAAATGATGCTCGTACAGCAAACGCACAGGAAAACAATGGTGGTGCAGATTACTAACAACCGCACCGTATGGCAACCGGCACACGACACACACAGCATAGCATCTTCGCGATGGTCTTGCAGGCTGGTCTATAGCACCAGCGAAGATTGAAGGCAAACGCCACTGAAGAACCGGTCGGACATTTGACATTCGGTGACGACATTCTTTTTATTTTCTAGCTTCCCCAATCCCTAGCGTCACCTATAAACATTGTCCCATTCTGCAAATAGTCGGCGGAGCGTAACGATAAGCGTGCTCAGCAACGATCTGAAGTGTCGTCGATCGGTCCCGTACCATTGTGGGACGAGATTGTTTAAAAATTGGACAATTTTGAAGCGAACGTATAAAGCCTTCCCTTTGTGTGTTGTAAATTTACCCAACGTAAACCATCCTTCGCAGACTCACTTACAACATCGTTGCGATTCTGGTGAATCGCGAAACATTTTCCAGGAATTTTTCAAGTGGGCCTATTAGCGCCTATCTCTTCGCGGTGTAACTCTTTCACGCCAGAGTACGATTTGGAAGATTAAAGAGTACTTTCGTTTGATCATTTCTTAAGAAATTGGCTGGCATGACATCAGCGAAGTATGCGACGTGATAACAATATAGAAGGCAATAGAGAAGTTTTTATTTAACGTATATGATACCATATGCTGCCCGTATGGGGCTTGGAACAATTCGGATATTCCGATCATTAGGAGTTGGAAGAATCTGATCCACTGAATATTGTAATTATTGTACAGCACAGAACTACTGCAGAGCTTTCGGCATAAAGTAAGCTTTCACACCGTACTAAGCACTCTTTCTAAACATCTTCCTCGGATCTCCACGGATCTTCCACGGATGAAATGATTGGTCAGAGTCTCGCAAAGATCGAAAGTTCCAGCTTCATCCGATTCTACGGATGCTAAAATTAAGAAGATCGATGGCGATTCCGGCTTTTGTACAAAAATAGGTGAAGTTTTGGGAGACTTCTATGCTACATCACTATGCTGTTCAGTATGGTTTTTAGCTCAGTCTTTTGTTGATTATCTGCTTCATAGCATTTTTCTTTAAAGGGAACATTCTCAACGACTCAATAATCGTCGCTTTCAACAATCATCCAGTGATCTCTGTAGCTTATCACTTCATATTATTAATCTATTCTTCTAAACATAGAAGGCGGAAATTGGCCGTGGATCATCTTTACCCAAAATGTGATTCAACTGCGTATATTGGCGTTCTAGTCGATCGTTTATTGAATAATTCGTATTCGTTAGGAAAATTATTATTCTTTTTTAAAAAATGGCTAATGATCTCCAACATTGTAATATATTATTGGCAATATAAAAAAAAAACATTATGACCGAGCTGGACGATCGAGCCCACTATGTCCGGCCGTTCGTCGAAGATGCATCACTCGCTCCGTCAATCGTGGCCAATTGCTTGGACGCCGTTGCTAGGTTGTACGATCGCGGGAGGCTGGACAAGAACTGGCACGAGGGTCAAGAGTTTGGGAATTCCCCATCAATACCAAAACAAGATCCCTCTGCTCGTGACGCCCGCTCAAACGTGCTAAACTGTATTCGTGTGCATGTGTGTGTGTGTGCGCGTGTGGTGTATGTGAAGTCCACCACTACTTGGCTGGGGCTTTCCCAGGCCGCTGATCGCGCGTACCGGTTTGTTCCCCACCCGGCGGCAATTGCACACATATGCACATACATTGCGACCGTGCATACAGTTGCGGCTTTCGCATTCGTAATGACACCGACCGATTGTGGTCCGGAAAGAGGGTGGGAGCTAGGGGGAGTTTGCCTGTTTCATATACGAAGAGTGATTGGGAAGGGGTGAGTGAAGGGTAAGGCGGGGTGGGGGAAGGGTTGATAATAAAATTGGTAACAAAGCAACACACAATGATCGTGGTTGATCGTGGCGTTTCGGAACAGTGTGGTTTACACGTCATTCCTTCACGGGTCGTGCTGTGATTCATCCACACTACCGGGTATGAAGACGCATGAAACAACCATTAATAAAAAACGGGACACAAAAAAACTCCAGATCGAAATGGTACGACATCTTCCGCAAGGTCATTACCGGAACAAACAACTTTGGATGGTTCGCTTGTTTTTTGTTTGAACCCCGATCACGTCCGATCGTTACGACGAACGCACGCACACACACACAGAGAAAATACAATAAAACCGCGCGATGCAACGCGCACTACGATCGGTGGCTATGGTTACTATGAAACACTACACTACCATCCACTTACCATACATCTCATGCCGAAAGCTGTCCAAATTCAGCAGCGTCGACATGGTTGCTGCTCACGTCGCGGATAATCCGCTCCCGCAACACGGCTACAGAACAAATAAACAAAAGATTTCACCAACGACACACCACTTCCACAGCTTCCAACACTAATAAAAAACGCGCACACGAAAGTCACTGTCTCACTATGGTCGCTTATCACAAGCGTAGAATTAGAACGTACCGCTAAAGAGAAAGGTGAAACAAAAGCACTTTAGATAGGGAATTGAACGCATTACACTGCTTTCTTTGCGTTCGCTGCCTGTTACAAGATGATAAAAAAAAGCTCTCCACCGTTGCAACAGATGTGCTGCGATCCTTGTTGCAGGGATTGCGAAACAAAACAACGAAACTGTATCGCAACTGATACGCGCGACATCATTTCACGTCAAGGGCAGCCACTGTTAGCTCTCACATGGAAGGAATCGACCCGGCACTAAAGCAGAACGTTCCTACCTTTGTTCCTGTGCAATGTGCTTCAAGCATGCACTGGTTAGTCTGCCGACAGTAAAAAGCGCATAATTGTAACAGAATTCGATAACACAGCAAGCACTGGAACTGTCACTTTTGATGGGTTGGTGCACCTATTCACAGTACCAAACCAGCCCTTATCAGGGGCCCAGCCCTGATGGGTTTATATCTCCGGAACACACAAATCAAACACGGCGTACACAACACTTGCACCGCGCAGCCACATTATTAATTGCGCTTTTCGAGCAAAAATCGGCCGGCTGCCGATTGTCGGACACCGCACAATGTTTGCCAACATATATGTATACACATTAACCCCGCATACACTTGATGTCCGCGTGCTCGTACCTTTTATTCTACTGTTTGCTAAACCCAGACCAGCGAAGGGTCTGGACAGTAAGCGGTTTTTGCAGAACACGCAATAGCACCACCGCGTTGTGCACCGCCGTATGTGTTGCGCGCATCCGCTTCGCGAGGCTCACATTAGTAAACTGTTCACACTGGAGCAGGTTCACGCTCGCGTCGCAGTGAGCGTTTGTTGCTTTGCAAAAAAAGCGCTCTGCTTCTCCATATGGTGTGCCGGTGTGCGTGTGAGTGCAGCGAGATAAACCACCACCACCATCACGCTGCTTACAGTTGGGCAGCATCCGTTGGTGCGGCACGCAACACTATCGGCCACAGAACGGCGGGACACTTTTTAGGGGTTTTTCGGTACACAATTTCGGTTGTAGCGGCAGCAACAAATCGAGCGAAAACACAATCCTACCCGGGTGAAGGAACGATGCTTAATGTGCGTTACCACAGCAACAATCGTACGGAAACAAAGGAAGCAATATTTCAACACGATCACACAGTGAGAGTAATGTCGCGGGAGTGAGGGTGAGGGTGTGAATGGCGCTTCCAATGCTATTTTTCGCCCCCAAACCGCTCTGTCACACACAATCCTTTGCAAGATATCGCGCTGGTACTGACTGACAGGCGGTCACTGTGCTTTACTGTGTGATTCCCCTTCCTGGAACGCTTTTGTTGTTGTTCCCGCACGTAGCACAGAGAGAGAGAGAGTGAGTGAGTGAGAACAAGCAAAGCAACAGGTGAGCGAACGATATTTATGAGAATGGATGTGTGTGTGTGTATGCGTGTAGTTAAAAAGCGATATTCTAATCAGTACGCACCAACGGAGAGGCTCATTCGATGCGTCATACTGTGTTTTTTTTTATTTTAAGCATACCACAAACACACTCACAAAATGCAACGTACCGGGAAGTGGTAAAATGCATCTCTTTGCGTACCGGCGCACGAATGCAATCGTAGGGAATGCCCATCTAGTACCGAAAACTAGTTGGATTGAAGTAGGCTGTGAGAGCACGTGTAATTAAGTTCGTGATTCCTATGGGAACCGCTCTTATCCTGTTCGGTTTTTTTTTTTCCTAGCGACTGTTAAACGCAATAAATAAAAGGTGATAAAACCTCACGATTCAATGTCGCCGGCACGTGACTATCGTTCTAATCATTGTGTAAGTAAATACCCGCAAAACAGGTAACTGAAACGTGCAATTCTTTACCGTCGAACCAGCTTTTTTCCTCTTTTACATCACGATACCAGTCGTTGTTCATGGCAAAAAAAAAGTATTTCACGATATCAATCGCCCTATCATTTGCTAGTATCAAATCTTGATGATGGACATTCGGTTTGAGCAGTACGCGTGTAGGAAGGAAGTGTCCACCGACGCTTGACATCATCGTTCGGTCGCGATCGGTTTTCAGTACAAGACAGTCCAGCACTTATCAACACACCGCCATACGGTGGCAAAGTCCATGCCGGGGTAATAGAGAGGGTCAGATAATGTGCCGTACACTTCAACAACCTGCTCCATCTGGCATTCCGATTGGTTCCGGTGGGTGGTATACATATTGAAGTGCAGCGCCAGGTAAAAACGGGGAGCTTTTCTTTCCCCAATAAAAAATAATATTTTACAATTTACACCCAACATACTTCAAGTGTATTCATTCGAAATTCACTCTGTAATGCTCATTAGATTAATATAAGGTTCATTGATTTGTTCTCCTTTTTTTTTTTTTGCTAGTAGAAAAATGTCAAAGAATAACAATTCAATACTATATACAATAAAATTACGATGCAATAGGTTAAATGTACCATTTAATAATGACTTGTACTGGAAAGGCCTGTCTACGCTGCTTACAACGATACGCAGCTTACAACCACTTGGCAAAGGATGAAACACAAACGGAATTGCGACGCTTCGTAATCATCTTCAGTCCCAGGGATTCGGCATTCGGTGCCGGTTGGAGCTCCGTCAAACTTTGCCGCTCCCTCGTGTAGTTGTTGAACGTCATATCGATGTGCAAGTTATTTAACTCTTTCTGCAGCCGCCTCTTGCGCAACGTAGCTTTTGTCAGTTTCGTCCTCTTCTTTACTGCTTCTGTGGTGTTGTTGGTCATGCTGTTAGAAGATTCATGCGATGGCGTCGTTGATACCGTTGTTAACGGGCGTGCTTGCTTTTTGGGTGGTTTGGAATGTTGTTGTTTGGGTTTTGTTTGTTGTTTCTTGCGATTTTGTGACTCATTTTCTAATCCATCCTGCCGTACGTCGGACCGTTTACGTTTTCGAGACTTTGCTTGCTTCCGCCGCCCTTCGGATTGTTCCAGTCGAATGGTTTTCAGTGGCAAGGCATCTTGTTTGTCTCTTGTTTTCTTACTAACTGTTGGCAATGGCATCGAAATCACTTCCTTTTTTATAATTTCTAGTAGATATTGCTCATCCTCGGTAGGATTAATAATATCTTTGTTTAAGTAAACCATGGCTGAAGCTTCAAGCCCCTTCTTAGCGTTAGATACGATTGGTTCGTTTAAATGCGGGCAGGAATCGAAATGATTTTCGGTGATTTGTGTAGGTTCTATGGTTATTTCTTCCGACATGTCTTCCAATTTTATGACATTATCATAGTTGGTCAGCGATGCCGTCTTTTCCCTTTCCTCAAGGCTTTTACGTAGTCTTGTGTCTGATTCGGTAGCGAGTTTCTTGAAACGAAAGGCTACGTTAAGCTGCAAAATGCACAGCTCGCAGATCCGCAAAGGCAAACCATCATCTTCGTGCGCCTGGAAAGCAAAATATGGAAAACTTGTTAGTGACGTTGAATAAGGTTCAAGATCCAAGGAATACAACTCACCTGAAGCTCCGTTACGTACTGCAGTTTGTCACGGAGAAAGTTGATCGAAGCAACGGTGCACATTTCATCGTTGATAGCGTTGGTACCAAAAATGTTCCACCTTCCCTCGGCCAAACAAACGCGACATATATAATCCGATTGTAACATCCTACTCGCCTAAAACGATCAATGTCCAGATGACAAATACGTATTCTTTTAAAAGTAATCAAATTCCCGGAGTTTGTTCACGACGGTAGAACGTAAATGGATAGAAACCGACGAAAGAAATTATCCGACTAAATGCAGTACGTAGCACAGCTGCACAGCGCTTGTAAACAAACAGTTTGACATTCAAGACACTCCGGTGAGCGACGCCACGGACTGTTTGGCAAATAATTACATGACTATTCAGAAAATTACAATACAAATCATGAAGCTATTCTAATTGTAGATCTCTTTGAATTGGAATATAACTACAATCCTGACAATGGTATAATATGGTAGATAAAGCGGATAGAACTGTTTGTATTTTTAAATAATTGGTTAAATAGATGCACACCAATCAGCTGTAATTTGCTTGAAAATAAAACTCGCTATCGTATTTGCTATTACCAGTGTAACGCACGTACGTTACGGCATAAGAAATGTTTCATTACGAAACGTTCGTTGAACTGGCGACACAGCTTGAACATTATTTCAACCGATAATTAATACTGAAAAACAACAAGAACGTTTGTTTAGTAGTACACAAATTACGTTTAATAAAAACAAATCAGAATGGATGCACTCGTAATCTTTATGGAAATGTATCCAATGACAGGTTAGCAAAGAAACAATAAAATTCACGATTTCTATAAACAAGTTGTTTTTCTTGTTATTGTACACACTTTCTTGATTAAGTAAACAACTGCATCTTAGTAGCTTATGCTTTGCAAAAGCACCTCACCAACCTTTGGAAAGAAAATATGTCATACGAGGCAATAACTACGGACGCTAGCGAATTGCGAAGCTGTTGTTGTTTAGTGGCCAAGCCGAAATAATCGTACCCCGCTATCAAGATGTCCGCGACGCGCTGGATACATTGCAACATTTGCTTTCATCTGTTGTCGAGAAAGGAGCGAAAGTTTTACCATCTGTCCTGCCGTCATGTGCTTTGTAAGCAATGCATGGCCAAAACGAGTAGGTAGCGCCACGACGATACACGCTTTTGTGCATCTGCTGATATGGTTCATTCTTATACACTTCCTGCTTGTTTGATATTACAGATCGAGGTACGATATGTCCGGTGTGCGAAAAACCATTGGAGCGCTTCACCGAACTCAGTAATCAGGTAAGAAAGTAACCCAAATGGTAAACGGACGTTCCTTAACTTACACGTTAACACAATTTCAATTTCAGATGGACCGCAAAGAAAAGATGTTCTACGATTCCGGTTCGCTTAAGGTGCTTAGCGTTGCCTATCAAAGTGTCGTCTTTCAGCACAAGCAACGAGAGAACATGATCAGAGGAATTCTGCGCTGCGTATGTATCATTACAAAGCAAGACAACAACAAAGCTGTTTAATTACCTAACACATATTCCCCTTTGTGTGTCCTTTTGCCTACCACGCTAGCGCAACGCTGTGATGAAGATGAAGGACATGGAAGATACACTTCGACAGAAAATTGTGGAAACGCAACGACGGTACGAAAAGTTTCGTACTTACCGTCGGAATCTGCAGGAAACGCTGCGACAAATGTCCCCCCGATACGGAAATGTTTCGTTGATGGGCCCTAGCGGACGTGCTGCTGCTGCCCGGTCGCTAACAAATCACCCGTCAGCACTGTCTAATCGCGATAGCGATTCGTCCAGTCGCCGATACGATCAAAGGCGACCAACTTCGACGATATCCTCGAACGTTGATAGCTTTAATACACCATGCCTCACGAATCGTCCATCACCATCAGATCTAAATTGTAATTTTACACGGCAACACGCAACGATGGTAAGTGAGCATAAGGCACAAACTGTAAACCATCGTTATATGTCCCTCTTTTTATGATCCGTTTCCGTAGATGCACTCACAACGCAGTAACAACGGACACCCCGTGGAAGTGGGAGGCAAAATCGGTGGAACCGGTCTCGATGCGTTTGCGGATGATTCAGGCATTTCTGGCATGCAGACACCTTCGTCTAGCTTTAGTTTTGGTGGCAGCTCTAGAATAGCTGGACAACGGCAGCAATATCTCACTCCATCAACGCCAGCAAGATATCATACCGCGGGTGTGCCTTATCTGCACGATCAAATGTTGTCCTCCAACAAACCACGGCATTGTTAAAAACAAAGAAGGTTCATACATACAAACGGGGTTTGCTGCATGTTCGTATTTTGTACATAGTCTTAAACATTCACTGTTAAGCGGGTTAGCGTCCGATGTCGGAATTTTGTTATGTACCGTGAGCATAGGGTTCATGTGGAACGAAAAAAAATTGGAATGTACTTTCTGCTATCTCCTGATTCAATTACCGCTGGGTTTCGTTCCATCTTTTACTGTTTTTCATCTACATTACAAGTCGAGCGCATTAACCACTTGAATAAACCGATCTGTTTGCAAGATCCTCAATGAAATTCACCTAACAAACAGATAATTAAATGCGACAATACTTTGAACATCGGAACAGAATATTTGTATGAAACGTCTACTAAAGAGGAAATTTATACAACTTATCATCTAAAATAAGAAAGCCAACTAGGACCGATAGTAACATACCTGTCCTTCATCCCATTAATC
Source organism: Anopheles rivulorum (assembly GCA_018908115.1). Classification (NCBI taxonomy): domain Eukaryota; kingdom Metazoa; phylum Arthropoda; class Insecta; order Diptera; family Culicidae; genus Anopheles; species Anopheles rivulorum. Next base: position 22,325 of record STHB01032956.1, read on the forward strand.
TTCATGCCACGTTCGAATACACGCCCGTTCGGACACAAATCAAACTCGATAGCTGTTGTGTTGGTGCTTGGTTGTTTTACATCGCTTTCATTATCCGGTTTTTTGTTTCTTTTTTTAAATCACATCGCGCTTCACATCGTTTACAGCAGTCCATCGTTTCCGCATCTCTAATTGTAATTATAATATGCTTTCTTAATTCTTTCTCTTCTCCATTTACCCATCAACTTTCGCCGTTTG
>STHB01032970.1:0-38251 GCA_018908115.1 Anopheles rivulorum
GGATATGAGCCAATTTACGCCATACACCCCAACCCCAGAAGACAACCTACCGGAATTGTGAGGATGTGATGAAAGAACAAGCCAAACACGCGGCGGAAATATTCTCGGCTATTGCTGAAGGCAAGAAAATAGAAATGAACATCGCAGCGGAAAGCCAGCCGGAGGAATGGAAAGAGGTTGATCCGGCGCATGTGATGGGTAATATGCATTTGGTTAAGCATTGCCGCGTATTAGATGATGGCTGGATTAAATGGGGAGGCGGAAAAACCAGTCCGATAAGCGCAGAAACTTTTGTAAAAGTTAAGTTTCGTGATCTTGAAACAGAATCGCGTTATGCAGGAGCTTATTATTGGGATCATTTTAATAATGACGCTGACATAATCGCCTACAAAATAGTTTAAAAATACCTTGCTAAAGTAAAGACTTTGATTTACAATGAAGTCATGAAACTAATCAACTTAAGAGTCAGCCAAGAATTTAAATCAAGGCTTGACAATGCAAACAAGGTAACTGGAATAAGTATTTCTGAAATTGTCCGCAGGGCAGTAGATAAGTATTTAAAAGAATTAGGTTTGTAAAGAATTGACGGGTGAAGGTTTCTCCTCCCTTAACTGGTGACCTAATAATTAGGGTGTACTTGTAAATGCGACGGCATTTTTTTTGGCGCTAAGCACAAAATTAAACAAGGAAGAAATACAGGTGTAACAGTGGAGAAAATGACAGCTTGAAAAGACAAGCAAGTTTTAAATTCTTACGTCCCAGAGCCTGTTAGTAGATTGGGAATTCTCGTGTAAGACGTAACCTAGGCCGCGTGAGCGCTTAGGAATCACATGTAAAATGACTGATCTGACGAACAGGTAAAGGTTGCGGAAGATGAACGCGCCGCTTTAAATAAAGATGGGATGCTTTTAACGTCAGTCATTTTTCATGTGGTGAATGCGGAGGCTGATCCGCGCAGAGGATACGCGCTGGCAACGTTTAATAGTGGGGAAACCTGTTCACCAGCAAGCTACTATTATCAGCGGTAGCCACCACAAGCCTGACTGGCTCAACCAGTCGCCAAACCAAAGCCAGCGGGTTTTAATCAACTTTAGCGGATTAATTGTCTAGCTCGTTGGCTTTGGTTTGGTAATAGATAGAATGCGCAGCACTGAAGGAAGTGCACTGATTGAGGAAGAAGGGCGGCAACAACAATCAGCTAGGCAAACAAGCAGCCGATGAAAGAGTGAGCGTAAGCTGGTATCAAGCCCAGCCGCATTCTATGTATTAGTAAATAAAGCAAATAAGTCGGTGCAAGGCGTGAGTAGGTCGGCACGGTTGCACGTTGGAGTGCATCGCTTCTTCGGTGGCATAAATAATTGATGTTGTTTGCGCAATGACTACATATTATTTTTTGTTAGAAGTCTGTTAGGTTCAATTCCTAATGTGCCGACCTATTTGTTTTGTTAGTTGTTTTACTCCTCGTCAGCAATGGCGCTTAACCCGCAAAGCATCGCGGGATTTTTTTGAAAGATAGCTGTGTTTGAAATTAATTACAATGAAATTGATTCAAACAATGAAATCAATAAAAACAAAATAGGGGTATATAAAAACCCTGAAAAAGGTTGCCCTAATTGCGGACGGTTTAGAGTAATGCTCGGCAATGATAAAAAATGCAGGTGCGAAAAATGCGCTTGGTGCATTGAAGATAATGATTTTGATTATGTCTTTCTTGATTATTTAAACAAATAGGAGTAAATCATGGAACTGCACCAAACATTTGACATTAGTAATTTTTATTATGCGCAAACAAAATTAACAAAAAGAGAGTTTGCAAGTTTGTATGATCCTATCCGTTCAATGGTAGAAAATAGCTGGTCAAGCGATGAACCAATGACCCAAGACGAAGAGCACGACAAAAACGAAAGCGCAGAAGAAATCGCGGCTCAGGAATATAACAGGGCGTATTTTACGGAGTGATAAAATGAACAGTGAATTTAAAATTGGCGATGTAGTAATGCTTAAATCAGGTAGCCCGCACATGACTATTTACGGGTTTGATAAAGATGGGGAGCCAATGATGTGCTTTTGGCATTATGGCGAAAACAAATCAGCAAATTTTTATGGAACTGCCGCTACTTTAAAATTGGTTGAATAATGGCATCATTGAATTTCATTAAAGCAATTGTCAAAATAAAAAACAAATACAAATAATTTTACGGAGTAAATAATTATGAAAAAAATACACGAATTAATTGATTTACCAAATGAAGTTAAAACACTTTCACAGTTAATTGACTTTTGGAAATTAAATAATTTACCAGATGATGCTGAAATATGGGGCAATCATGATGAGATAGCAGTTTCATATATGCGAGATGAAACTCAAAAAGATATTGATCTGCAAACTGAAATTCGCGGTATTGGAGAGTGGGCAGAATTGGTTTTGAAGAAATACGAAGATGGCACGATGCCTAAGCCAAAAAATGCAATTGATGAACCAATGACCCAAGACGAAGAGCACGACAAAAACGAAAGCGCAGAAGAAATTGCAGGTCAAGCATATAATGAAGCATATTTTGTGGGGTAAATCATGCCATTAAAAAAGTCAACCAGCAAAGAAGCATTAAAGAGTAATATTGCTCAGGAAGTAAAAGCAGGTAAGCCTGTAAAGCAAGCTGTGGCAATTGCGTATAGTGTGAAGAAGGAAGCGGGAAAGAAAAAGAAATAGGCTTATATAGTTGAAGGAAAAATAATGTCAGATGATAAACAAAGGAAAAAAAAGGTTATGCCAATTAGCCCAGGCAGACCTAAAGGATCGCCTAATAAAATGACTCAGACAGCCAAGGAAGCGATTGCGATGGCGGCTGATAGGTTAGGTGGTGTAGATCGTTTAGTGTCTTGGGCGCAGGAAGAACCAGCAAATGAGCGTGCGTTCTGGTCTAGCATTTATCCTAAGTTATTGCCGTTGCAGATTCAAGGTGACAAGGACAACCCGCTGAATGTACGCGCAACACTTTCATTTACTGTAGTTAAGCCTGAATGATAAAAGACGGTCAGATTCTTACGCCTGAATGTTTTGAAACACTGCTTTACCCTAAGCGCATAAAGATACGATTCGGTGGACGTGGTGCCGGAAAGTCTGAAGATGTCGCAGAGAAGGCGGTTGCTTTTGCTTATCAAAATGGTGCTCGCTGGCTATGTGGTCGTGAGTTCCAAAATTCTATCGACGATTCGGTCTATGGGCTGATCGTATCAAAAATCAAACTGATGGAAGCGGAGGGAATCATACCTGAAGGCTTCTTCCAAATTCTCGGCAGTGAAATCCTTGGTAAGAATAATTCGTGCTTCCGGTTTATCGGATTGGCGCGCAATGTCACGTCTATTAAGTCTAAGCATGGATACACTCATGTGTGGATCGAAGAGGCTGAGACCGTAACGAATAAGACCTGGGAGCTGTTAGAGCCGTCCATCCGCGCAGAAGGCTCTGAGATTTGGATAACGTTTAACCCGGACGAAGAAACCAGCGCGACCTATGTGCGATATGTTAAGCCTTACCTAGATCACATTAATCAGCACGGCAAGTATATTGATGAATATGTGGACATTAGGAAAGTCGGTTATAGAGATAACCCGTGGTTTCCTGAAGTCCTGCGTCTACAGATGGAGCGCGACAAGGCCGCTAACTATAAGCGGTATCTGCACATCTGGGAGGGTGAATGCTCGGCTGATTACGATGATTCGATCATAGAACCTGAGTGGGTAGATGCTGCTGTTGATGCACATCTGAAGCTGAACTATAAACCACGGGGAGAACGGGTAACATCGTTTGATCCTGCTGATACAGGAAAAGACCCGAAAGCTGTATGTCACAGGCATGGAACTTTGATTGTCAACGCGCTACAGAAGAAAGATGGCGATCTTGATGATGCGATAGCATGGGCGTTTGATGAAGCGTTTCAATTCAGGTCTGACGAGCTAGTCTATGACGGCGACGGGCTTGGCGCTGGCGTTAAGGTCGGGCTGGCTGACAGGATTGCATTAAGTCGTATAGAGGTGACATCATTCAAGGGAAGCAATTCACCTGACCCAGGTATCTACGCTGAAGACAGACCGAATGAAGACGTATTTAAGAACAAACGCGCTATGTATTGGTGGCTGCTGCGCGACAGATTCGAGAAGACGTATAAGGCCGTTCACAAAGGTGAATATTTCGACCCGCAAGAAATGATCTTTCTGTCATCCGACATTAAAGACTTGAGCTTACTAAAAGCAGAATTGGTGCGGCAGCAGCGCAAGAGGTCGTCCGGCTCTCGATTAATCCAGTTAATCAGTAAAGATGAAATGCGCGCCAAGAGCATACCCAGCCCTAACATGGCTGATGCTTTGATGATGTCTTTTGCACTCAATCAGCGAAAGAAAGAAAAAGTAATACCGATGATACCAACAATAAACAGATTTTCCTGACGCAATAGCCGTGATATAGTGTATCTATCAAATTAAACAAGTTAATAGGCAACGAAATGAGCGAAGAAAAACGACTTAAACAAACGGACGAATTGGTCAAAATTCACGCTGATTCGTTGGCCAGTTTTGACCGTACTCAATCAGCATTGAGGGATATTCGTCTTCAGTGCTTGAGCGATAGGCGGTTCTACTCTGAGGCTGGCGCACAATGGGAAGGTCCATACGGCGAACAGTTCATTAACAAGCCTAAGCTTGAATTTAACAAGATTCATCTATCTGTTATCCGCATTTTCAACGAGTACCGAAATAATCGGTTTCACGTTTCATTCATGCCGAAAGACGAGCAAGCAGGCGCTGCATTGGCTGACGTATGTGCGGGTATGTTCCGTTCGGACGAACAGGATAGTGTTGCGGATGAGGCTTACGACAATGCTTTTGAAGAAGCTTGCGGCGGTGGGTTTGGTGCGTGGCGCGTTAAGTCCGAGTATGAAGACGAGGACGATGACGAGAACGAAGCACAAACAGTTAAGTTTCAGCCGATCACCGATGCTGATTCGTGCGTGTTTTTTGATTTAAATGCAAAGCGCCAAGACAAGTCCGATGCCAAGGAATGCTGGGTGCTGTCAAATATAACGCGTCAAGCATTCGAGGCAGAGTGGGGATTTGAAGACGATTCGACCATGCCGAAGATCGTACACATGAACCAATTCGACTGGTACTCACCAAACTTTGTCTATGTTGCAGAGTATTACAAGGTCGAAAAAGTCAAGAAAGAGGTATTTGTGTATCAAACCGTCCTAGGAAAAGAGGAAAGATACACACAAGACGAATTCGACCGAGATCCCGAGCTTAAAGATTATCTGGAAGCCGTTGGATCACGTCAGGTGCGCGTCAAAAAGGTACAGCGCAAACAAGTGCGTAAGTACATTATGTCGGGCAGCCAGATACTTGAAGATTGCGGCGTTATACCTGGGCAGAATATCCCTATTGTTCCGGTGTATGGGAAGCGTTGGTACGTTGATGGCGTTGAGCGTTGCATGGGGCACGTACGCCTAGCCAAGGATGCGCAGCGGCTTGAAAACATGCTACGCACAATCACGGCTCAATTAGCTGTTACATTCAAAACAGAGAAGCCGATTTTCCATCCTGAGCAAATGGCAAACCCTGTCATTGCGCAGATGTGGGCAGAGGACAATATAAAAGACTATCCGTATTTGCTGGCGGATAAATTGACAGACGAAAACGGTAATTCTATTCCGGGTTCTGCTGTTGGTTACACAAAGGCACCAAACCTGCCTCCTGCTGTTGGCGCATTGTTGCAAGTCATCGAACAGGACTTGACCGACTTGCTAGGAAATCAGCAGGCTGGCGAGATCATGCAGGCCAATCAATCGGGTAAAGCTGTTGAGCTGATACAAAATAAACTTGACATGCAAGCGTTCATTTATATGTCAAATTTCTCCAAGGCGCTGAAACGGTCCGGGGAAATCTGGCTGTCGATGAAAAAGGATTTAACCGTAGAGTCAAACCGAAAAGTAAAAGTCATTGGCAAAGACGGGAAAATGTCTTTTGCAAAGGTTAATGCCGAGGTTATTACTGACAGCGGCAGTCAGGAAAGCATGGACATTTCAAAGGCTAACTTTAATGTCGATGTAGAAATGGGTCCGTCATCCTCCAGCAAAAAGCAATCAACGGTAAGAAACTTAATGGGTATGCTGCAATTGAGCCAAGACCCGACCACACGCTCAGTTCTTGAATCCATGATTATGATGAACATGGAAGGCGAAGGCTTATCCGACCTGAGCGACTTCTTCCGCGCCAAGCTGGTGCAAGTTGGAGCCGTAAAACCGACAAGCGAAGAAATGCAGAAAATGCAATCTGATGCGCAAAACCAACAGCCTGACGCCAATACAGTCTACCTCATGAAGGCAGCAGAAGAAGCCGAAAGCAAGGCGGCATTGAATCGCGCATCGACTGTAAAAACTATCACGGAAGCAGAGAAGAACAGGGCGCAAATTCAGGAAATAGACGTCAAAAACAATCTTGATATTCAGTCGCAACAGTTAGCTACTTTGCAAGCATTGCAACAAGCACTAGCTGGTCAAAATAATCAGCAGCTATAAAGATTGATTTGTAAATAGTTTTTAGCTATTATGCTGAAAAGGTTTCCACTTGGCCTTGACAAGTGAGTTAAATAGGGTAATGAAATGAGCGAAACGGCAGAGAATGAAGTAATTGAAAATGAAAATCCGTTCAACATTCAAGTATCTGAGCCTGAGCCTGAAGAAGTAATCCAGGAATCGGTCGAAGAGCCTGAGTCAGTTGAGCCGGAACAAATTGAAATTACTATCGGTGAGGAATCGCCTCCTCAAGAGTCAATTGCAGCGGCGCCACAATGGGTAAAAGACTTACGCAAAGAACACAAGGAATTAAAGCGGCAAAAGGAAGAACTTGAAGCTAGGTTAAATAAGTCAACGGTCAATGTGCCGACTGTGCTTAAGGAGCCTGAATTAAGCGACCCTGATATTGACTATGATGCTGACTTGTTTAAACGCAGATATGCTGAGTGGAATAAACAGCAGATATTGCTGCAAGAGCAAGAGGCAAAGCAGAAAGCCGCGCAAGAAACACAAGCAAACGAATGGAAAGCAAAGCTAGATAAGTTTGAGAATGAAAAAGCTTCTCTATCTGTGCCAGACATGGAGGACGCGCAGGAGATTGTAGAAAGTATCCTGAACGTTAATCAGCAAGGATTGATTTTGCATGTTTGTGAATCGCCTGCAAAGGTTGTTTATGCGCTAGGTAAGAACCCAGCTAAAGCAAAAGAACTCGCAGCCATACAAGACCCACTGAAGCAAGCTTACATGCTTCAAAAACTTGAAAGTAGCATAAGCGTGAAGCCAAGAAAGCCAGTAACACAACCTGAAAAAGTATTAACCGGAACAAGTGCTGTTGTACTTGGAGGTCAAGAAAAGCAACTTGAGCAATTGCGCGAAGAAGCGGCGCGAACTGGCGACTATACAAAAGTTGCAGAGTTCCGCAAAAAAATGAAATCTTAACTCACTTAACGAGGTAACAAAATGGCAAATGCTTTTAATAAAGAAGAGCGCGTAGCGTTTGAAGAAGTCCTGTCGGGCTTTGAAGATCAGCTGGTTTTATCTAAACAGGTAAAGCGCTATAACACTGACCAGACAATGATGGCGCGTACTAACGACGTGATTTGGCGTCCGATGCCGTACATCCTGCCGTCCTATGATGGTATGGATCAAACGGCAAACTTTAACGACAAAACTCAATTGTCTGTCCCTGCAACAATCGGATTTAAAAAGTCCGTACCGTTTGTGTTGGACGCGGTAGAGCTGCGCGACATGCTGCAAGAAGGCCGCCTTGGTGATGCTGCCAAACAGCGCCTTGCATCTGATATCAATCGCGCTGTGAATGACGTTGCTGCGTCCTATGGCACTTTGGTTGTCAAACGTACTGTTGCTGCATCTGGCTTTGATGACGTTGCTCAAGCCGACTCGATCATGAACGAAACAGGCGTAGGCACTGACACTCGCTCAATGATCTTGTCTAGCCGTGACTATAACTCGATGGCGTCTAACCTGGCATCGCGTCAAAACATGCAAGGCAAGCCTACAAACGCATATGAACGTGCATATGTCGGTCTAGTGTCCTCTTTTGATACTTTCAAAATGGATTACTCTAACCGCCTGGTGGCAGCAACCGCAACTGGCGTAACGATTAACGGTGCAAACCAGCGTTACGTTCCGAAAGCCACTAGCACCGCTGGTACTGGCGAGGTATCGAACGTTGATAACCGCTTCCAGACAATTTCCGTAACTGTCGGCGGCAGCACTATCAAGGTCGGCGATGCTTTCACGATTGCAGGTGTTAATAACGTACATCAGATCACAAAAACAGACACAGGTCAGTTGAAAACTTTCCGCGTGACTGCCATTGTTACTGGTGCGGGTGGTACTGGTACTATCCAGATTTCTCCGCCAATCATTGCGGCTGATTCTTCTCCGACACAAGCTGAGATTCAGTACAAAAACTGCACAGCTACTCCGGCTAACGGCGCGGCAATCACGTTCTTGAACACTGTTTCTGCTGCAATCAATCCGTTTTTCCACAATGACGCGATTGAGATTTTGCCAGGTCGTTACGCAGTCCCGACCGATGCAGGCGCAGCAGTGATGCGCGGGACTACTTCTCAAGGTTTCGAGCTGGTCATGCAAAAGCAGTACGACATCAACACCATGAAAACACGCTATCGTTTCGATACGATGTTTGGTACAGTATGCTTGCAGCCTGAAATGGCTGGTATCATGTTGTTCTCTCAAACCTAACCTTTAAAATCCTCCCCTTCGGGGGAGGTAAGGATTATCATGACACAGATGTTATACAAAGCTGGCGGTGATTTTCTTTGGGACGGGCTGAAATATTCAATTCTGATCGTTGACGAATCTGAAATTGAATCCAAGGTTAGCGAAGGATGGTTTGTTAGCCATCTTGATGCTTATAAGTCCCCAGATGATTTGCCTCCTACAAGGGATGAACTCGAAGCAAAAGCAAATGAGCTTAAAATCGAGTTTGACGGTCGGACATCCGACAAGAAATTGCTTGAAAAAATAACGGAAGCATTGAAATAATGTCATACACCAAACGCCAGTTGATAGATGATGCATTCGCAGAGCTGGCGCTTGCTGGCTATGTGTTTGACATATCGCCGGATGATTTGCAAGTAGCATTGCGCCGTATGGATTCCATGGTGGCGCTGTGGGCTGCAAAGAATGTAAATATTTCCTATCCTCTTTCCGCTAATCCTGACGATTCTGACATATCTCAGGAGGCAAATATTCAGCCATATGCAGTTGATGCTGTTATATGCAATCTCGCATTATCTATTGCGCCATCATATGGCAAGCAAGTCCCCCAAGATATTCGCATCCGTGCAAAACGTGGGCTAGATTTTCTGTACTCGATTGCAGCGATACCGCCACAAGTTAAGATGCCTAGCCATCTGCCAGTAGGTGCTGGTAATAAATCTTGGAGGCTCACAAATAACCCATTTGCGCCAATACCAAAGGATGATCCTTTAGTGGTTGGCGGCAATGGAAACTTAGATTTTTTAGGGTAAATTATGACAATATCCCGCTTAGCATCAATTGATACCGTCACCGGATCAGACCAGATTCCTATTGGCTCTCAGTCAGCGGGTGACGACCGCAGAGTTTCGCTAAATCAGCTTATGGATCAAGTCATTACGCCGACAGTTCCAAAAGGCATTCTCGATCTGTCGTCTTATTACACAATGCGGCGCTTTACGTCTGGCTCAGTGTCATTGACTACAGCTTACACAGCAATACCAAATTACGAGCAAAACTTCACTTTGCGCGATGGCGGAACGGCTCTTATCGCTCAAAAAACACTTGGTGTTTTTGTTGCTAACCGTGATATTGAGGCTGTCTGTTTTTATGTTGCTTTGTCTGGATCGTGGGCAGTTAATAGGGATTTGACTTTAGCCGTTCTGGTTGGCACTGACGCTAATCCATTTGAGTCTGCATTTAAATTTGTAGGCGCTGGGCGTGGCGGTGGCGCTACTGTAACGACAGAAATCACGGGGCCGACATCTAACCTTAACAATCCACTTGGCATTATCAAAGCTGGCGAAACAGTCCGCTTGGTGGCAAAGTTCAATGTGGCGGATAGCTTGACTATTGACCGCCTTTCTTTTGTTGTTCAACCTTTGGACGGTAAATAATCATGGCGGTCGAATCATCTTTTAATCCATCTTATACACAAGGCCAGACCGTAACGCCGTCTGCTTCTGCGGCTAGTTCCAGCATTTCAGCGCGAAATAAAGCTGTGTGCTTAACTAATATCGGCGCAAATGTTTGCTATGTCCGCATCGGGCGCGGGACATTTTCTGCTACTACTGCTGATTATCTTGTTCCGGTTGGTTCTCAAACTGTAGTAACAAAGGGCGAAGAGGACGACACAATCAGTTATATTTCGCCACTTGGTACTACTCTGCATTTTATTGTCGGGGAGGGCTTCTAATGGTTATGCGTACAACATTCCAGCAGAATTCACAAAACGTTAATAACGGGTATTATAATTTCAGCACATTTTCTGATGCGTCTATTACAAATGGAACTCTGCCTGTAGATGCTAATAACGTCTATGTTTCTGTTTTTTCATCTGGTCAGGTTCTATCTTCTTTGGAGCCTAATCGTATTGGTATTGCTCAAATAAAATCGTCGGCTACTGCAAATAGTGGCGCGGCTTTAATTGGGACAAGTTCTCATGTTCCTGCGGTTGGTGATACGCATAAAATATGGTTCAAGCTGCCAGGTTCTGTCAGTGGTACAAGTCGTTTGTATTTTGGGTATTTAAGCGGCAATACTTCCGCTTTTACTGACGGCAGCGGAGTGTATTTTACAGGTACCACAATGTCATCTTTTTCCAGGGCTGCAAGTGTAGATACTCAGCAGGGAAACATTTCACTTGGCATGGCTGGGCAATGGTACACCGCCCAGGTTAAGTGCATTAGCTCAACCACGGTAGAGTGTACTTTATATAACTCATCTGGTGGTGCTCCATACTTTACAACAACATTCAATGGTAACTTTGGCACATCAAAATTTGTTGGTTTAGTGGCTTATGATACTGGCACAGTTGCATCTGATTTATGCTTTGTTGATGCTATGGAAAACAGGCTTGTTCCGCGTTCACAATTGCTTTTGCCATAGGTTAATATATGACTCTTAGAGCAACATTTCCTGTTCAGCAAAATCCAAATGATGGGGACTAAATTATTGCCATGAAAATACCTATTCTCAATGGAATTTACGCTGACACGGTTGCGGACTATCGCACTTCGTTTCCTATCAATCTAATTCCAGTTCCCAAGCAGACCGGAATCAGTGAGGGATACTTGCGCACTGCGCCTGGGCTTAAGTTGTTTGCTAATGGTTTAGGTGAGGATAGGGGCGGAATAAACTGGAAAAATGAACTGTATCGCGTGTCTGGCGGTTTTTTGATTAAAGTTGCGCGTGATGGCACTGTCACAAAGTTGGGGGCAATTGATGGGACGCTGCAATGCACTCTAAATTATTCGTTTGATGATCTGGCTATCTGCACTTATGGGGCTGCCTATTTGTATAACCCTGTAAAAGGATTGCGCCGGATAACTGACCCTGATTTGGGCGTGGTGTTCGATGTTGTCTGGATAGACGGCTATTGGATTTATACAGACGGTTCGTATTTGATCCAGTCCGAACTGAAAGACCCTGAATCGTTTATCACAACGAAATACGGATCATCTGAAGCCGACCCTGATCCTATTCGCGCAGTTGCTAAACTGAGAAATGAGTTATACGCAATCAACCGATACACAACGGAAGTATTTCAAAACGTTGGCGGCAACAATTTTGCATTTCAGCGGGTGAATGGCGCAATTATCAATGTCGGATGTGTAGGCCCGCGCGCCAAAGACTATATCGGAAACGGTGTTGTGTGCGTAGGCAGCGGAAGAAATGAACCGCCATCCGTGTACTACATTGAAGGCGCTGACTCTGCCAAAGTTTCCACGCGTGAAATTGAATTGATTTTGGCTGAATACTCCGAGGAAGAACTAAACAATAAATGTAACTTGGACGTGGTTCAATATTATTCGCATGAGTTGATGATTATTTACTTAGGCAGTCATACGCTTGTATGGGATAAGGCAGCATCGGAAGCGGCGCAGCAGCCTGTCTGGTTCTATTTCAGTTCACAGGTTGATGCGTCTATGCCGTTCCGTGGGCAAAATGCCGTTTGGTGCTATGAAAAATGGACGTTCGGCGATGCAAGGGGCGGAAACATTGGAGAGTGGGATTTTTCAATCTCTACTCAGTATGGTGCGGATGTTGGATGGCAATTTGATACACAGCTTTTATACAATGAGGCCAAGGGCTTTGTTGTTCATTCAATGGAATTAACGGGATTGCCTGGTAAAGGTGCACTAGGAAAGAATCCGCAGATATTTGCATCCTACACAAAAGACGGCGTTACATGGTCAGATGAAAAACTTCACGCAGCAGGTAAGCAGGGCGAATACCAGAAACGTATAGTCTGGAGGCGCTGCGGAATGTCTAGACAATATCGAGGAATTCGGTTCCGCTCGGCTAATTCGAGCCCGATAGCGTTTGCGCGTTTAGATTTAGAGATTGAGGCGCTAAATGCCTGATATTAATCTTTTTACTCAATATGTAGTCAGGTCGAAATTAGCTCAACTGGTTAATAACGACCATGAAATGGTAAAGTTTTTTGAGAATATTTTCAAAGATATAACTCAAACATTGCCAAACTATGCCACTGATATTGAGGAATTGGCGTCAACAGCAGCCGCGCAAGCTGTACAAGTTTCCGCATTGTCTGACGAAGTTGCAACCGTTCGCGCTCAATTGCAGAACCAGGTGGCAAGCGCGCAAGATTCAGATCAATTGCAAAACCAATTAAACGCTGTTTTAAGCGACTTTCAGGACAAGCTGGATATAGTGGAGAACTCGCTTGCAAACGCACAAGCAAGAGCGCTTCAAATTGATTCAAGTCCCGTTTCTGGTAGAGCGGTATTGGTGGCAGGAGTTGCTACAGTTAATTATCCGATCACCGCAAATCAAAACGTTTTTTTAACTTCGCAGGCTGACGGCGGTGTAGTTGGATCTTTGAGGGTCAGTTCAAGAGTGGTAGGTACAAGCTTTACAATATCTTCAAGTGTTCTTACGGACACTTCAACAGTAGCTTATTTAATAATGAGGTAATCATGGCAGCAGCACAAACAAAACTTTTATTTCCTACCGCTCAGATGACAGCAACTACCGCGACTTATTACACGGTAGGAGCGAATACGAATACTGTGGTTGATTCGGCAATCGCGTCAAACGGATCTGGAACCAATAGAACAATCACGGTTTATCTGGTTCCGTCCGGCGGCACTGCTGATAATACCAATATAGTGATTCCGTCCACGGTTGTTCCTGCTAACAGCGATATAACCCTGAACCGTTTGATTCTTCAAGCATTGCCAGCTGGCGCAACTTTGCAAGCAAAATCGGACGCAGCTTCAGCGGTCAATCTGCGCGTGTCTGGTCGTGAACAGTCTACATAACTAAAATTTATTAAAAAGTTGTTTTTCATAGTATTATTTGAATATGCGAAAAATTGACGATAAAGAGGCTGCAACCCGGCTATCTGAGTATCTTAGAGAACGAGGTAACTACACTCCCGAACAGATCAGGGAATCACTGAAAGACTGGGAATTTATTGATTGCGGTGGTGCGGTTGTAATGATTAGAGAAAACGAAATCCACGTAGCGGCACCAAAGAACAAGCGCGGAAAGTGGATTTTAAAAGGCGATCTGTATAACGTGATTGGCGGAATGATTCGCAAGTTTGGGCTAATCGTAACAACGGTATCAGACGACAATTGGCGCGGAAAGCAGTTTGTTGAACGTCTAGGATTTGAGTTTATCAATGGGCGTTATGAAATGAGGAGTTTTAAATATGGCACGTTATAACGCGGCATCATTGGAAATGCCTATTGGTTATGCTGAACCGATAGTAAAAGGCGAAAAGCGAAAACTGTACGATCCAGTTACTGCTTTGGTTGCTGGCGGTACGCAGTTAATCGGCGGGTTCATGGGCGCAAATGCTCAACGCGATGCAGGAAACGCAGCGGCTAATGCTCAAACGCAGACTGCACAAATGGGGATTGAAGAACAGCGCCGACAGTTTGACGCGCTGCAAAAGTTGCTTGCCCCGTATGTTCAGGCAGGAACGGGCGCGCTGGCTGGGCAACAGGCTTTGCTAGGCTTGTCTGGTGCAGATGCGCAACAGCAGGCGATTGCAGGCATCCAGAATTCACCGCAGTTCTCCGCTTTGCAGCAATCCGGTGAAAACTCGATTTTGTCCAATGCTTCGGCAACTGGCGGTCTTCGTGGAGGTAATACTCAGGCGGCACTTGCTCAGTTTTCGCCTCAATTATTGAGCCAATTGATTGATCAGCAATACTCTCGTTTAGGCGGTTTGACGTCTATCGGTCAAAACGCAGCAGCCGGAACAGGAAACGCAGGCATGGCAACAGGCCAAGGAATTGCGAACTTGTTAGGGCAACAAGGTGCGGCTCAGGCTGGTGCAGCTTTGAACTCAGGGAATGCGCAGGCTGGCCTGTACCGCGGTCTTGGCGGGCTTGCTGGTAACTTCCTAGGTTACGGATTAAACGGCGGCTTTGGAGGCGGTTTTGGCGGCCTCAGCGGCAAGATAGGCGGCACACCGGATATGTACAGATTAAGTTCAATGCTTGCGGGAGGTGACTGATATGCCTGATCCATTTAATTACGCTGGACAATTCCAAAACGGCGATTTTAGTCAGTCCCTTTTACAAGGTTTGCAGACTGGCATGGGCTTACGCGCTCAGCAAGAGCAGCAATTATTGCAAAAACAACTCTTGCAGCAAAAAGTTCTTGAAAAGCAAAATGAAAATGAAGAAGCTCAGTTTCAGAAGAAAGCATTGCAAGATTTTTCAAAAATACAGAACCCAACTGGGCAAGATTATGCAAAATTAATGACATCTTTGCCAAAACAGTCCGAGCATTTAAAGCGTGCTTGGGATGTGCTTGACCCGGGAGAAAAAGAAGCAAAGTTCAGCCAAACGGCGCAAGTTTATACAGCATTGCGAAATAATAATCCTGACGTTGCAAAGTCTATACTGTCCAAGCAGGCGGACATATACGACCAAGCGGGGCAAAAAGATCAAGCGCAGGCTCTAAGGACAATCAACGACACAATCGACATAAATCCAAAAGGCGCGGCTGATTTTGCTTACGTCAACATGCACGCTGCCGATCCTAAACGGGCAACAGAATTGGTTGATAGTTTCGGTAAGATTGGCAAGCAGCCATCAGAACAAAGCATTTCGCAATCTGAGGCTCAGATCAAAGCGGCTCAAGCTGGCGTTGCTCAAACTGTCGCGCAGCAAGGCGTACAGAAAACAGCAACAGACATTGAAGCAAGTAAGCAGGACATGCGAATTAAGGCAATGGATGCCGATTTGCGCAAAGCTAAAGGATTGTTAGAAATTGAACAGAATCCGCTTGAACGTCAAAAATTGCAATTGCAAGTAAATGAGTTAGAGTCAAAAATCGGCGACGAAAATCGCAATAAAGTTGCTACGGCTGTCGGCATTTTGGATTCTTATGGCAATTCAGGAAATACGATTGATAAGCTGATTAATCATGAAGGATTTAAAAACCTTACCGGCGTTTTAGGAGGAAAGCATATCCCTAGCAGTCCCGGCGCTGATGCTCAGGCATTGCTTGACACTGTTAAATCTCAGGCATTTATCAATTCGTTACAAAACGCAAAAGCTGGCGGCGCTACATTTGGCGCATTGACAGAGGGCGAAGGAAAAAAACTGGAAAGCATGATTGCAAGTTTGAATCAGAATCAAAGTGCAGCTTCGTTGAAGAAATCATTATCAGAAATTAATGATGTTATAAACAACGGGAAAACTCGAGCCATTGAGAAAAATTCTAACCTGACATTGATTGACAGCCCTACTTACGGAAAAGTTACAGGAGCCAGAATTATCGCCGAGGCGCGCAAAGCAAAAGTTCCAGCGTGGAAAATGTACGACTTTATTAAAGCGCAGGAATCTGCGCAACTGAGCCAATAACATGCCAGCAAACTACGATGATTTAATTTCAGCGGCTGCGGATAAGTACGGGCTAGATGCTGATCTTGTTAAGAGACAGATCAAGCAAGAAAGCGGATTTAATCCAGACGCATTAGGCCCTAAACGAAAAGGCGGGCAAGCGATTGGTCTGGGGCAGATCATGCCTGAAACGGCTAAGTCTTTAGGTTACACGCCAGAAGACATGAAAGACCCAGCTAAGAATATAGATGCTACTGCGCAATTTATGCAGAAGATGTATAAGCACGCGCAGAAGAATAACCCGTCTTTGTCTGGCGCTGATTTGGACAATGCGGCGCTTGCTGCATATAACGCGGGGCCTGGTGGTGCGCTTGCATATATCAAGACAGGTGATGTGAATAAGTTGCCTGACGAAACAAAAGGATATATTCAAAAGATTACCGGAAATACTGCCGCTAAAATTTCCGATTCCAACATGGAAGGGCTTGGGGATATAGCTGCTGCGTATAAAGCTGCATCGGCTCAAAACGCGGCAAATGCAAAAAAGGCACAACAAGAATCTGACGCAGAAAAGCCAAGCGCAGATGGTATTGGACAACTGGCGGCAGATTACAAGAAATGGGAATCGTCAAAGCCTAAGCCAAAAGAAGAAGCAAAGCCTCAAGAACTATCCGCTACAGATCAATTAGGCCGACAACTAGGACTTACTGCGCGTTACGGAATACAAGGCGCGACGGCTGGCGCTGGTGCGTTCACCGACCCGATAATTGAAGCTTTGGGCGGTGCAATTCGCAGTGTAACTGGGAACGATTATCACCCTGAAACTTTGGCGTCTATCGGCAGCCTTGTATCTAATAAGCTAGGATTGCCGCAGCCTCAAACTGAGCAAGAAAGATTGATAGGCGCGGCGGCTCAGGGTATTGCTGGCGCTGCCGTACCTGCTGGGCTTGCTGGGCAAATAGCTCAACAATCAACGGGGACGACTCAGCAGCTTGCGCAACAATTGGCAGCCAATCCAGCATTGCAGGCTATTTCTGGCGCCGCGGCTGGTGTTGCTGGGCAAAAAACGGCGGAAGAAGGCTACGGGCAAGGCGCTCAATTAGCAGCCGGATTAATCGGCGGTATTGCTGCGCCTATGGCTGCGGGTAAAGTTGCAAACGTCATGAATGCAGCAAAGGCTCCAGCTGTGTCAAATCCAACCGTTCAGGCTGCGGAACAAGCAAAAGTTCCTTTAATGACTTCGGACATTGTTCCTCCTGAAACATTCCTTGGAAAGCAAGCCCAAGCTGTCGGTGAACGTGTTCCGGTAATTGGTACACAAGGGCAAAGAGCGGCGCAACAGGTGGCGCGTCAAGACGCTGTGCAAGCATTAGCAGAGCAATACGGCGCACCAAGCTATGAGGCTATTGCTCAAAGTTTAAAAGGTAAAGTAGGACAAGTTAAACAAGCTGCGGGTAGAGTAATAGACCAAACCGGATCAAAGTTAGACCAGGCCGGAACGGTTACGCCTGAAAAGTCTTTGTCTGCTATCGATAACGCAGTGTCCAAGCTGCAAAAGCCTGGCGTCTTTAATCCTGCCGCTGAGAACCAAGTTAATCAGTTAAACGCGCTCAAAGAAGTTTTAAGCGGCGAACAGTCTTTCAGTACGTTGAAGCAGTCAAGAACGGCAGTTTCTGAAATATTGGATTCCGTTGATGCTGCGGGAAGAAGTCAATTGCCAAGCTATGCAAAATCATTAGTCACTCAAGTTAAAAATGCTATGAGTGAAGACATGAAGACTTTTGCAAAATCAAATCTGTCTGAAGCCGAGTATTCAAAATGGTTGAAGGCAAATCAGGTATATGGCGAAGAAGCTAACTTGCTTAAAAACTCGCGTTTGAAAAACGTATTAGACAAGGGTGATTTAACGCCTGAAGTCGTGCGCAATATGATTTATTCCAACAAGCCAAGCGAAAACAAGATTCTGTATGACTCGCTGGGGCAAGCCGGGCGCGAACAAGTGCGTTCAGCATTTATCAATGATGCGTTTGAAAAAGCTTCTCAGTCAGGGCAAATAAACCCGAATCGGTTTGCTGTTGAATTGGCTAAACACGATAAAAAGCTTGATGTGTTTTTCCGCGGTGAAGAAAAAGAAACAGTAAAGGGATTGATTGATGTTTTACAGCGAACAGCTCGCGCACAGAAAGCGGCTGAGGCTCCAACTACTACGGGCGCGACTCTCACGCCTTATGCACTTGGCGCGTCCGCATTCGCTGATTTAGGCGCTACTCTAGCGGCGGCTGTTTCTGCTGGCGGCATATCCAGAATCTATGAATCTCCGGCTGTACGTGATTTGATTTTGAAAATGCAAGCAGCAAAACCCAACTCTAAAACTGAATCAGCCCTTGCAGTTAAATTGTTACAAGCTACACGCGCAGCAGATCAGCAGACCAAAACAAAGCAAGAAAAACCGAAACCAAAATTTTAAGGATATCCATGTCTAATCTAGTAGATTTAAACCCATACGGCGTATATAACGACCTGCAAGGCCGACCACTGAACAATGGCAAGGTCTATATCGGTTTGCCGAATCAAGACCCTAAAGGATACCCTGCGCAGGTTTTCTGGGATGCCGCAATGACTATTCCAGCGGCACAGCCTTTACGTACTGTCGGCGGGTATGTTGCACGAAACGGCACACCTGCAAGAGTTTATATCAACGGTAATTATTCTTTGCAGGTAACAACGTCAACAGACGTGCAAGTGTTTTATGTGCAAGATTATTTTTTAACTGGAAGCGCACAAGTTTTAACTGCGCCACAAGTGCAACTGCCATTTGATTCTATTTCCGCATTAAGGGCAAATATTAATCCAGCTTTAAAAAATGCCATTGTTACATCTTATTATGGCGGCAATGCTGTTATGCTACAACAGCCTCCATTGCAGGGTAGTTATTTTGTAAAAACTAGCGATACAACCAGCGCTGACAATGGATCAACAATTATTGTTGATGCATCCGGGTTGCGTTGGTATTTGTCGAAATCAAATACATTGAGCGTAATGCAGGGAGGCGCAAAAAATGACAAAACTACAGACGATACTGCTGCAATTCAAAGCGTAATCAATACCGCGTTTGCCGCAGGTATTGGCGTTGTATCTTTCCCTTCTGGCCTAGGCTATCTTTGTTCTTCGTCGTTGATATTTAAAAATAATACGATCTATCAAGGCGAGGGAATTAATTTAACATCTGGCGGCACGCTTTTATATTTCACTGGAACAAGCGATTTTGTAAAAGTGCAAAATCCAATTAATGCCTCTACGGTTGCAAATATTTCAGTTAGGGATATTTACTTTTACGGCGCTACAGTTACAACAAATAACGGTTTATTTTTTGATACAGGTTCAACATATCTCGATTTCAGACGATGCCGTTTTTATTCGTCTGGAACTGGCGTTATTCTGGATCAATCTGAATTAGTTGATTTTTATGATTGTCAATTTTTAGTTGCTAGTGCCAATGCTGTTGGTCTATGGATTGTAAATGGAACAGATAAAAATCCAGGTGCGCAAACATTTTTCACTAATCGAATAGGCGTTCACGGCGGAGATTTTAACGGCCACGCAAATGGCATCGGCATTTATGATGATGGCGGAACCGCGCATATCTTTGAGAACATTAATTACAATGCGCTCAAATATCACATCGTAGCTACTTCGGTAAATGGCTTGAAAATATCAGGCGGTGAATCCGAGTTAGCAAGTGCTTCTAGCATTGTTCTCGGACTTACAAAAAGAAATACCAATCCAGGAGCGCAAATACCAACGGTTGTCATTGATTCGATTTATTTATATAACAACACATCAGCGCCAGTTTTGACCGTTGTTAGTGGCGCTGTAAATAAATTGCAATTTACAAACTGCCCGATAATTACTCCGGCAAACCCTATATCGGGCTGGGAAACTTGCAATTCTATTGTTGCTTATGGCAATACGCAAACAGGAACGGACACATCTGGAAGACTACTTAACAATGTAATTGATTTGTCTATAGCTACAACGCAATGGAATGCGTCAACAACAGCTCCGTCTTTGGGAAATGGCACTTTAACTGGAACATATTCTAGGAATGGCAAACAAATTACATATAACCTTTCTTTGGCGTTTGGATCTACCACTACGCCAGGCGCAGGCTCTTATACTTTTAATTTACCATTCACGGCATCGTCAGCAAGCAATACTGCAAACGGGGCGGCATGGATTTTAATATCAGGATCAAGCTATTATCCTGCTGTAGCAAAAGTTTCAGCGGACGGAACTTATGTTACACTATATGTAGTTAATGGCAATGCTGTTGGAGCAATTGTCCCTGCGGCTTTTACTTCTGGCAGTCAATTAACTTTTTCAATTTCTTACGTAGCAACATCACCAATTTAAAAGGCGATCATGAAATTTCAATCTTTAGGCGGCAACGGCCCATCTAAACCTAAAAAACCAGGTGACGATGGTTACGAACCAATGGCAGCACGCAAAAAGAAAAAATGATGAATAGCCGCGTTGTCTGCGCTTTGCTTCTGCTTTTTACTGAAGCAGTAGGCAATGCTTGCTTAAAATCGTTCCCTGCAAATGACTGGTATTACGTTGTTTGCGGGGCTTTTTATTTTCTGAATATTTGCTTATTTCCGTTAGCAGGTAAAAACCTGTTGTCTGTTGACATGCAGTTTCTGTGTTTCTTGTCATTAATTGGTCAGTTCTTTGGCTTTATATCGTATCATGTCGATATTCCAAAAGAACCATACAATTTTGTTATATGGGCTTTAGTCTTATGTCAAATATTGCGTCTAATAATTAAACGAAAGGGCGACGCCGATGGAAACAACGAGGGCTATTCTCGGCTGTCTATATTTTTTCGCTATAATTTTGGGCGCGTTACGTATAATTTTGAGGTCAAAAAATGAGAGTTTCAGAAGAAATGGCAAGTCAGATAATCCAATCAGTCGGAAGCCAAGCAGCAGAGAGTAAAGCATCTTATGCAGTAGCTGGTGCAACGGTTCTTTTAGGGGCATCGCTTGCAGAGTGGCAATCATGGCTTGCCGTTATTTCGCTTATGTTGGGTGTCGGTCTTTCTACGGTGCTTATAATCCGTAATGTGATCGGCGCATTAAAAGAGTATCACGATCTAAAGAGAGCCAAAAATGAAGCTACTCTTAAAACGTGAAAAATCTTCTGAATTTTCTACCATCGGCTCGCTTTTTGTAGATGGCGTTTTTGAGTGCTACACGCTTGAGGACGTTGTAAGAGACAAAAAGATTTACGGGCAGACCGCAAACCATCAGGCACTTATAAAGTCGTCATAACGCCATCTAATCGGTTTAAGCGCGATCTTCCGCTTCTTCTTAATGTTCCGAATTATGAAGGCGTAAGAATTCATCCAGGTAATACCGCATCAGATACCGAAGGCTGCATTTTGGTTGGCGAATCAAGAGCAAAAGATTTTATCGGAAATAGCAAAAAGGCTTTTGATAAACTATTCCCCAAGCTGCAAGGCAAAGACATCACCTTAACAATTGAGGCTTATCATGGCGCTTGACCCGATTAGCTCAGCTTTAGAAATAGGCTCCAAACTTATAGACCGACTCTGGCCTGATCCTGCTCAGGCTGCTAGTGCAAAGCTTGAACTGATTAAACTTCAGCAATCAGGCGAACTGCAAGAAATAGCCGGACAGGTTGACATAAACAAACAAGAGGCGGCTAACTCAAGTGTTTTCGTGGCTGGCTGGCGACCTTTTTGCGGCTGGATATGCGGACTTGCACTTGGCTACACATATATTTTTTATCCCATCCTGATCTGGGTTTGCACTCTCTGGTTTCCGCGCGTTCAACCGCCTAAACTCGGTAATGATGAAATGTTGTATCAATTGCTTTTCGGAATGTTAGGTCTAGGCGGTTTGAGATCGTTTGACAAGCTAAAAGGCACAGCAAAATAAAAGCCCCAGATCGGGGCTTTTTTATTTAGGGCTTACTGGTAATGGCATCCAGAATTTCGCAGCGACTTGCTGAGAGCGCCCACATCCAAGAATTAAATCGGGGTCATGTACACAAAAATCATAAATTCCTTTTGGTAAATAATAGGAATTGCAATCTAAATCACATTCGCCCCAATATACATTAGATATCCTTTCAAATCCGTTCCAGACATCAATTCTAGTTCCATCCTTTGGCGCAGTCTCAATAGGTTGCCACTGAGTCAAAGCCTCAGCAAATCGCACTATGCCCGCATCTGAGCATATCTGACCCCATAGTCCTATGTCCTTTGCGGTCTGAATGAATCGCTGCTGTTCTTCGGTAAAGTCAGGCAGTGTCATTTTGCGCGCTCCTCTGCTAAATCCATTTCAGGAAATTCACCAGGCCAATCGCTGTAATTTTTTCCTCGGCTGTCATGCATCCACGTATTAGCTTCTGCAATTGCATAGCGCAAACTTTTTTTGCTTCGTTATAAAGCTTTATGTACATCAGCAAATCGGCTTGCATTTCTTGTACGTATGCTTTCATATAAACAGGATCGCTTAATTCTTTTTCTGTTAGTCTAAGCTCGGGTAGATCTGGCAAAATTGGCCTTATGTTTTTGAGTATCATGGGTTATCTTAATCCAAATCTAGTTATATATGATTTAACTTGGCCAAGCTTTAAACGTAATTTTTTGCGTTCTTGAATTGCTTCATGTGCAGCATAGCAATGCGGGCATATTTCTTTATGAATAAATTCATAAATTCCAGCCGATTCTTTTTCGCAAATAATATCTTGATACCAATTATATAAATGGATTGTTGTTTCTCTGTTTCTTGAGTCGTATTCTCTTTTTCTATTTAAAATATCTTGTCTTTTTCCATCAGTGCCATTGCAAAGATTAAGATTGTCTGAAATATTTTTTTTTAATTTTTTTATACGTTTTGTGTATTCGGAATATTTTCTAACAAGATTAAGCGCTTTTTCCGGAGTCATTTTTCTTGCTCCCATTCTCCATTTTTTGTAAGTCGGCATTTGTCCATGTTTACTATTTCTGAAGTTTTTTGTATTGCAAGGCGAAGTTCATTAGGCATTTGATTTAATATTT
This sequence comes from Anopheles rivulorum, assembly GCA_018908115.1. NCBI lineage: Eukaryota > Metazoa > Arthropoda > Insecta > Diptera > Culicidae > Anopheles > Anopheles rivulorum. The sequence goes on from STHB01032970.1 coordinate 23,238, forward strand.
GCCAGTTTTTTTCTTTTTGGCATGTCCTACATTTTTCATTTGTATATCCTAAACAATAATTCATTTTGTTTTCTCCTTATTCCACAATTCAGAAACCCAACCCTCAAATTGAGGATCGGATTTTAAATTGCAAATTTTATTAATACGCCTTGCCGCCTTCTTTTGCGCGGTTCTCAAGCTTATGGTCTTCGCGCTGCGCGTTGTACGCCATCTTTTCAGCAATAGCGCCGCCAATGTCTATGTTATACGCGCCAGCAAGATCAAATATGCGTATAACGGCATCAGCTAATTCAACTTCGCGCATTGGACGATGCGGCAATTTGTCGTCCATCAATGACTTGCGGTCGCCTTCCATTGCTTCGGAAATTTCAGAGTGAATCAAACACAGCTTATTTGAAAAAGTAAGCGGGTTTTCCGTATCGCCATCTTTCCACCATCCGGCTGTCTTTGATGCGCCGTGGCATATTTTCATTAAAATGTGAGCGCAATTTTCTGCTTCAAATTGAGTATTGTTAATGTTCATTCTTTCACCTGTAAATGTGGATACCCGTTTTCTTGCAGCAATAAATTCCCTTGGTCAAACTTTGCCAATTCCGCGCGTAGTTTGGCGTTTTCGGATTGCAGCTTTTCTATTTGTGGTGTTACGGCATAAAGCGGAATTTCATTTCTATATTCTGACCGTCTGTCAAAAGAAACAAAAACTGTAACAAGCATTGAATTTTTTGGTATCGGGAATTTATTTTCCCCGCCGTGATACAGCCATGCTACAGGTTCATTTTCAGATTTTTCTGTACCATTTGAAGGCGGAAAAGTTTGGTAGTTTGGCAATGGTGCTGCCATTATCATACGATCAATTTGTGTGTTGCCTGGTATCGGCCCTGCGTTTGCTGAAGATGACTTATTCATTTTGCTCCTTTAATTTGTGCTAAAATGACCCATTAATTTTTGCAATGGATTTGGCTGCTGTCCATCCGCAAATATTGGTAGGTTGGCTTGCAATCCATCCAAGCTAACAGTTGGATGAGTGTAATTAAATCCTGCCTGTATTCCTTGAAATTGAAATGGCATACCGCAGTCTTTGCAGAAAATCTTTACCTTTGCAGCAAACTTTCCAACATTTTCAATGCGATCAACATTGACGTTTGCCAAAAAATTAAGATGTTTGCATGTCATGCTGCACCGTCTTTTTTTGGCAAATACAATTTAATTTCAGCAATCGTCATTCCGGTCAGCTCGTGAATTTTAATAATCAACGAAGCGCCTACAGGCAATTTGCCATGACGTATTTTGCTGATGACAGGCGGCGCGACTTCAAAAGCGCGGGAGAGTGCCGCATCGTTTTTGACCTGCAATTTACTGCGTACATCATCCAGCAGATCGTTAGGTGTTTTTTGTGTCAAAGTTGGGATATTCATTTTTGTTTCCTTATTAATAGTTGATTGATACGTTTTTTACTGCGCCTTGTGCAATCAAACGAATGCACTGTTTTGCCACTTCTTCATCAATGCCGCCAGCAACCAATGCTTGCAATGCTTCATTGTTGATTTTTGCTTTGTGCTGCTTATTTGCTTCACGTGCTTTTTGTTCTGCCACTTTTGCTGCTTCTTCATCTTCAATGCGCTTACGTTCTGCTTCAATTGCCTTTTGCTTGTCTTCTTCGGCTTTTTTAGCTGCTGCGATTGCGTCATCTTTTGCTTTTTGTTCTGCTTCAATTCTGCGGCGCTCTGCATTTTCAGCGTCAAGTTTTAATTGCAATTCTCGGCGCTCTGCTGCTTCACGATCTGCTTTTGCTTTAGCTTCTGCGGCTTCAATTGCGCGCTTTGCTTCCACTTCTTTTTGCGCTGCAAGTTCCTCTGCTTCGCGTTTTGCTTGCTCTGCTGCGGCTTTTGCAATGGCTTCTTCACGATCTTTTTTAGCTCGGTCTTCAGCTTCTTTGCGCAGTTTTTCCAATTCAGCGGCTTCAGCATCAGCTTTTTCACGTTCAACCAATAACACACGGTGCTTTGCTATTGATTCATCTTTAGCCTTTGCAGCATCGGCAACAAATTCTTGCCAAGAATCATCAATTTTTACTTTTTCCAATGTTTCAATATGGAACTTGTAGTCGGCGGCTGTAGCGTTGTAATGGATTTCTTTCAGCGCGGTTAATTTTGCTTGAATTGCTTCAATTCGTGATTTTTCACGCGCTTCGATTTCATCCAGCTTGACCTGATGCACTTCAATCATTGCTTCAATACGCGCTTCGATTTCTTTTGCTTCAGAATCAATAGCCTTACCAATGCGCAAAGACTCGGCTTTTTCTTCTTTGCGTGTCTTTTCCAGCGCTGCTTTTGATTGGCGCAATTTATACACATGACTACGCGCTTCTTTGTTGCCTTTAGGCGATTCGTAATCAAAAACTATCGCGGTATTTTGCTGCTCAAGTTCTACAAGCTGCGCATAAAACGGCTGATATGCCGCAACTTGAAACTGCTTTGCATCAACAATTTGTGTTTCCACTTTTTCTACCCCTTATAAAGTTGTGTAACTACATATTACAACAAATTACTCAAATAATAAGCGCAATCTTTATATAGAAAAGTAATGCGCTTATTGGTGGTTATTACTTAAAAATCAAAAGCTTTTTTATTAAACAAAGTAGGAATATTTTCCGCGATAAGGATTAGCAAACGGAATTTTGTCATCCATATCAGAGAAATTAGGCGCAGGCCGTTGTTGCGGCGCGTCTTGAGGCTTGCCGCCTAACATTTGCATTGAATCTGCTTTAATATCGGTTACGTATTTTTCTACACCGTCTTTATCGGTGTATTTTTGGGTGCGCAATGAACCCTCAACATAGACTTGCGATCCTTTTTTAAGGTATTGATCAGCTATTTCAGCCAGCTTGCCGAAAAAAGTAATGCGGTGCCATTCGGTGTGTTCTTTCTTTTCGCCTGTCGCTTTGTCTTTCCACGTGTCGGTGGTCGCCACAGTAATCTTTGTAACGGCATCACCGTTTGGCATGTAACGCGTTACAGGGTCTTTTCCCAAATTTCCGATAATTAAGCATTTATTTACGCTTGCCATGTTTAGTCCTTAGTGGTTGTAATTGTGGTCAATCAAAATTTGCTTTTTAACTGCTTCAATGTATAGCTGTGCAGCTCGGCACTTGTCCAACATCTTTTTTTCCAGCTCCATATCCCGTTGATAAATCACTGTTGTGACTCGCAATTCTTCGGGTATGTGGTCAACTTCGTGAATAGCTGTAGGCTCGTACTTCCGTAATTCTTCTGGCGTAGTCACCATGCAAAAATCAAGGTAAAACGTATCACGGTCGTACAGGTGCATATATGCGCGCCCCTGCCATTCGTAATCCTTATCATGCGCGTCCTCAATCAGCACAGGGAACGTTTCAAGGCTCCAGCTTGTCTTTATGTCCCTGATGTATTTGTCCGTCAAAATATCGCACTCACCGCTCATTAAATCGGTTTTGATGCGCAATTCATTTTTTACGTAGCTTTTAAAATGCAATCTGTTTAAAAGGTCGATTGAATCTTGTTCGCATTGCAAACCTTTTTTTACGTATTTAACATCTAACTCAGGGCGAAAATCATACGATATTTCCCGCGCTATTCCCTTTAAAAAAGTCTTTGCGCCTGCTGACAAAACCTCACCCGCTTTTATTGCTGCTGCGGTGGGTTCTGCCATTATCTTGCCTAAACTACTCGGATGTATTAGGTACATTTGCTAGTTCCTTTTCTAACGCGCACAATTTTTCCTCCTGCTCAATCGTCAATTTGTGTTTATCGCGTAGTTTCTCAGGTGTGTATGTATTTGCTTTTACCGCATCAAGCGCCTTAACAAAGCGATCATTGGCAAGCAATGGCTTTTCTGCTGCTACTGTTTTGGCGTGATTACTTGCCGCATATCCGTCATCATCATCAGCATATAAGCCAGTGATAGAGGATAGCCCATAACGCCGCGCATACGTCAATGCAGAGCCAAATGCTTGAGGGTCTTGCTTAATCATTGGGATTGACATTGTTTCCTCAATCCATTCGCCGGATTCATGGATTAACCGCGTTGACAAGTGCAGGTGCATGTCAATCATTAGTCCAGGTGATTGCATGTAAAAAATACCGTTGTTGTTCAATGGCACTTTTACCGCGTCAATTACGCTCGGCAAATCGGCGTACTTTGATTTTAAGTGAGGGTTCATTGCATCTTTAGATGCAAACGTTATTTCTTTTTGCGCCTTTACTAAAGCCGCAGTTAATTTAGATATTGTTTCAGATGTTTTCATAATTTCCCCGTCAGTGTAAGTTTAATTGTCATTCTCAAAGCCTGAATTCTCGGCACTTTGTACGAACGCCATTCTAGATAATCACGTATCATTTTCATGGTTTTTCTGCCATTCCGCGCCAAGGATCATTTTGAAATGGAGATTCTCTTTCTTGAAAAGAAGCAGCAGATATATTTTCATCGGCTGACATCCAAACTTTTCCATTCCATTTACTATAAACAACAATACTTCCGTTTCTTGCGAATGAATAATCCCGTTCATAAACGCCCACATGCGCAGGAACAAACTTGCTACCGTCAAACCATTCTGTTTTTTTCATTTTGCTTTAGCCTCAAATGTTGTTAGTTGTTTTCCTTGATCCATCAACGCCTGCCATTCAGCGCGTTTTTGAGCCTTTTCTATGCTGGCTTGCTTGATAGCTGCCTTGACTTCGTTTTCGTGCTTTAAACGGTCATCAAAGTCGTCTACGAGCGCCATCAAAACGACAAGACCAAGTAAGCCGAGTAAATATTTATTCATAGCGGCGTCACCAAATACTCAATTGGAGTCTTATTAAATCCCGCAGCAATTGCTTTGTTCCAAGCTGCCGATTTTGCGTACTCTGCGTCAGTTTCATCTACGCAAGTTGTAAAACTTAACTTGTCATCAAATATGATTTTGATTCTGTATTTCATTTCATTCTCCCGTGGCTTTTTTTATTGCGGCGCGTGCTTTACAAACGTGTTTTAATAAAATCGCCGAATGACCATCGTCAACACTTTTTACTATCTCCTGCAATGCCTCCAGCAATTCCGGCGCAGATGATATTAATCTTGCATTTGCCAATTTTTCATATCTACTACCAATTACATGCGCAATTGGCGCACAACCTCTATTATTAACTCCTGAATCGCAAATTTGATCTTTGTTTTTATGGTTTATTTGCCACGGTGCAGGTGTATGTTTCATTTTGCATTCTCCAAAATAAAGTTTTCAAGCTCAGAAAGTATTTGACCGCCCAAAAGTCCTACACAAACAATATTTGTGCCAGATGTGCAAACTGCGGTTATTTCTACCCACGCATCTACACATTTTCTGCCTTCCATTGTTGAATGTATTTTTCCATATACATCAACAGGCTCACCGCAAGACCCTTCAGGCTCAATCCAAACATGGCTTAACAGCAAATCTTTTCCGTTGTGCAGCTCTCGTTTCGCGTCTTTATCAATACGTATTATTGTCTTGCTCATTTAAACTCCCGTGTTGTTGTTTGATGTATAGGACTATAAAACAAATAATTGCTATCGTCAATAACAAAAGTTATTTACTTTAGACGAATTTGTTATACAATAGAGCCTCAACACAAGGAAATAGACATGAGCGATAAAGCAAGACAAACGATTCAAAAACTAAAAATTTCATACCATCTAAGCGACCAAACAATAGGCACCATGATCGGCATGACACAGGTGGGTGTAACCCATTTTAAAAATGGACGAAATAAAACGATCAAGGAGGAATGCGCTAAAAAGTTATATGACCTTTATAAGCTGTGCGTATCAATGCCATGCGAGCACGGTGAAGTTAAGTCTGAAATTGCAAAATTGGCTAAAAAAATAGAACAGGAAAAAACAAAATGAATGAATGGCAACCGATAGAAACAGCGCCGAAAACAAGCAAATCTATTCTTGTTTATAGGCCAGAAAATCAATGTTCATACATTGTTACATATTATTGTGATAAATATTATTGTGATAAATATGACTCATTGGAAGGATGGGTAATTTTTGGATCAAACAGCAATAGCTTTTTATATGGACTCAGCCACTGGATGCCATTACCACCTCCACCAGAAAGCGCAAAATGATGACCATGACGCCCCGCGAAGTTGCGCAATACCACGCCAACACTCAAAAAATGTTGTTCACTGATGCGTCAATGCGATATTGCTCAGGATGTAAAAAGCGCCGAAGTCTGGCGCAATTTTGGGACTCAAAGAAAAATCCGACACATGAAAAATGCAGGTTATGCAGGGGGCTGAGATGAAATTTATCCTAATTCACGACACCGCCCGCGCACGTGCATTAGAAGCCATAAAAACAGCGCCACACGGCTATGTTGTTACGGTCAAGCAATCAACTAGATCGCTTGAGCAAAACGCGCTTATGTGGGCTTTACTTACTGATGTATCAAAGCAAGTTGACTGGTACGGTCAAAAGCTAACGCCGGAGGAATGGAAAGACGTTTTTAGCGCGTCACTTAAAAAACAAAAGGTCGTACCAGGTTTAGACGGTGGCTTTGTTGTATGCGGTCAATCAACCAGCAAAATGACTAAATCAGAACTATCTGAAATGTGCGAATTGATTTTGGCTTTTGGTGCGCAGAAGGGGGTTAAATTTGATAAGTAAAAAATGTCGTATTTGTCGCAAGCCGTCCAGACCATTTAAAACCACATGCTCGATTGATTGCGAAACAGAACTAGCCATCAAGCTGTTAGACAAGAAAAAACGGGCAGAGGCTAAGAATGTACGGGCGGCTGACAAAGTGCGCAAGGAGAAGCTAAAAAGCCGCTCAGATTGGCTCAGGGAAGCGCAGATTGCATTCAATGCGTTCATCCGCGCAAGGGATCAATTAGCTGGCTATTTTTGCATATCAAGTGGAAAAGTTTTGGATTGGTCAGGCAACCAGGTAGATGCTGGACATTATAGGTCTGTCGGCTCTGCGCCTCATTTGAGATTTAACGAGGACAACGTACACGCGCAAAGTAAGCACGATAATCAGTACCTTTCTGGCAATGCTGTTGAGTACAGAAAAGGGTTAATCCAGCGAATCGGAGTTGAACGTGTTGAAACATTGGAAAATGACAATGCGCCTAAGAAATACACGATTCAGGATTTAAAAAATATCAAAGAAACGTACAAACAAAAATTGAAGGAGTTGAAATGATTATCGCATTAGACTACGACGAAACATACACAAAAGACCCCGTGCTATGGCTGCAATTTATCCGTTCGGCAAAATCACGCGGTCATACTGTTTATTGCGTAACAGCACGTGATGAAAAATACGGAGGCGATGAAGTTAAGTCTGAATTGTTGCCGCATGTTGACGGCTGTTATTTCACAAGCGGCAAGCAAAAAGAACGTTTCATGTTTTTGCAGGATATTTGCGTGTCGGTTTGGATAGATGATTGCCCGCTATCAATAGTAAATAAAGATATGAGGGAAGATTGGGAATAAATTCCCTTGAACTATTTATCACACTGTACTATAATTTTTCTGTCGGCTTGGTCGCTGATTAATATTTATACTAGGGTTTCAAATGCTGTCTGGCTGGAAGTATACCAGTTCGACCAACTCCCAAAAGGAGAGACAGCGTTTGAAACCCTTTTTTTATGGGTTTTTATGCACTACTACAAAAGAAATCTTGGAGACTATGCCAAGAAAGCAGGGCGGCTTTCAATGCTGCAGCACGGTTCGTACACGCTTTTAATAGATGCGTGCTATGACCGTGAACAATTCCCTACACTTGAAGATGCTATTGAATGGACTTGGGCTTCTACAAAAGAAGAAGTTGAAGCTGTTGAGTTTGTTTTACGTAAGTTTTTTGTTTTGGAAGATGGTGTTTATATCCAGAAGAGAATTCAGGAAGAGCTAAATGACTATCATGAAAAAGCAAACAAAAATAAACAAATAGCTATTGAAAGAGAAACGAAGCGTAAAGAAAAAGGAACGGATCGTGAACGAATCGTGAACGAATCGCCACCTAACCATAAACCAATAACCATAAACCATAAACCAGAAACCATAAGTAAAATCAAAACCAATGTCCCGCAAGGCGAGACAGATTCTGTTTTTGAGTATTGGAAGATTAAATTAAACCATCCGAATGCAAAGCTAGATCAAAAGCGAGACAAGGCAATAAAAGCAAGATTGAAGGATGGATACAGCGTAGAGCAAATATGCAAAGCAATTGACGGATGCAGCATTGACCCATTCAGCATGGGGCAGAATGACAGAAAGACAATTTATGACGATATTGAATTAATTTGTCGATCTGCTGCAAAACTCGATTCTTTTATTTTGATTAAAGATCGAGGGATTCAAAGTAATTTTTCGTCTAACACGCAAAAAACATTGGCAAATCTTCAATCTTACGCTGAAAGAAACGGAATTGAGTTATGAATAATAAAGCAGAAGTTATTAAGGCAATATCATTGATTACAGTTGAGTATGATATTCAGCCATTTACGGATGAACGTATAGACATGTGGTGCCGCGGCTTGGAAAGATTCCCTGACGGCGCTGTAAGGAGGTCTGTAGCGAATCACATAATGACGAATAAGTTTAAGCCGCAGCTTGCCGATATAGTCCAAGGATGCCAAGCGCAGCAAGAAAACTTATGGTTAGGCGCTGAGGAGGCTTGGGCAACCGTGCCAAAGCATGAAAGTGAAACAGCCTTGATGACGAAAGAGACCGCAGAAGCACTAGGAGTCGCTCAGGCGCTTTTAAATGACGGCGACAAGATAGGGGCAAGGATGGCATTCAAAGACGCTTATACGCGCCTTGTAGAGCGATCTAAAGCGCTCGGAAAGAAGCCGGAATACTTTATATCGCTTGGAACTGATCCGGTTAGCCGCGTTAATGCTTTAGCTGATGGCGTTAGGTTGAATAAAATTTCTATTGGGCGCGCTACAGAATTGGTTCCAGAATTGGCTTATGACATTGTTAAACAATCTGGCGCTAAGGATCATCCGCTACTTGCTGCGCCAAGTACGGAAGGCGCAAACAATATTAAAAAAATCATGCTGATGTTGAAGGGTGAAAAATGAGTGCTGCATTAGAAGCTGAAGCAAAATACGCGCATCCGTTGGTAGTAAATAACCAAACAGACCATAAAGCATGGGCGCGGCGATTTATTTACCGATATGAAAAAGGAGATAAGGAACTGACGCACATACAAATACGCTTCGCACATGAGGCGCTAGAAATGAAATATGAACCTAAATAACAGTAAGAAAGTTTAAGGAGAAATAAAAATGATTGACGCAACACGTATATGCGCTTGCATGGGGAAATTAAAGGGTGAGCCTTATTGCCCATGCGTGATGAGGCAAAAAGGTTTGGATACATCGCACCATGAATTAACTGAAGAAGAAAAGAAAATGTGGGAAAGCTTTTTGATGAAATGCGTTGAAAATGAAAAAGAAATAAAAATGACTGATAAAAAAATGAAAGGCGGTGCAGCATGAGCTACGAACAATTACGCGAACAGTGCGCCATAGCATGCGAACAGGTTGATGCTTTATGGGCAGTTGGCGACGATTCCTGCGAACGAGCTACGCCAGAAGACTGCGCAGCTGCAGTTCGCGCCCTGCCGCTGCCGAGTGTTACTTGGAATAATGAGCGCAAAATATTTGAAAAATGGGTTTCAGATCAGGGTGTTTCGATGGATTATCGTGGGGATGGAATTTATGGCAATCCAACTGTTAGGCTGTGGCGCGAAGGATTTTTGGCAGCACTTGAACTTATACAAGTTTCGCCAGACGCAGAAGCCCTACGCAAAGAGAATGAGCAGTTGCGTGAGTTACTGAAAGATATTTCATCGAACGGGTTGCGCATAAGTGTCGCAGATGCAAGTGACTGCGCTATTTCTGCGCGCATTGATTCTGCATTGAAAGGAATTTGAAAATGACTGATAAAGAACTGTTAGAGCTGGCAGCTAAAGCTTCCGATTTTAGTTACCTCGAATATACAAAAGAACGGTATCCAAGCATGGCGGGATTGGTTTATGGCAATCCTAATGGGAGGCTTAGAGTTTGGAATCCATTAGAAGATGATGGCGATGCTTTCCGTTTGGCTGTGGCATTGCGTATGGAAATTGATCACAATTATCCGGCAGATGAGGATTCTTGGGTGTTGGTTCGGGCACAATCTGGTAGATCGGTAATAACAGAAGAGTTTGACGATGAAAATCAACGCGCAGCATTTACGCGCCGCGCAATTGTCCGCGCAGCCGCCGAAATTGGAAAACAGCTTAATTCATGATCTGCGCCCACTTTTATATATAAAAACATGAAAAAAATATCAAAAAAAGATAGGCAAATATTAAAAATGAAATTTGGAGGCAGGTGTGCTTATTGTGGGCAGCCTTTATTTGAAAAATTTCATTTAGACCACGTTAAGGCTGTTTATAGAGATAATGAAAAAAAAGAAGGAGCAAGAAATCCAGAAAATCATTATATTGAAAATTTATATCCGTCTTGCATCCCATGTAATTTGTTAAAAACTGTATATAGCATTGAAGAATTTAGAAATCAAATCAAAGAACAACCAAGCAGGGCGATTAAATCATCTGTTAATCATAGGACGGCTTTACGGTTTGGATTAATAGAACACAAACAAAAAGAAATTAAATTTTGGTTTGAAGAATATGACGAAAATCTGCGCCCACTGCCAGCACTATGACCTAAGATCAAGCCCTGCTTATACAAAGGTAGGGCTTGCACGGTGCAAAAAACAGCCTAGCTATGCGTTTATCCCCGTTAAAACCGATCAGGTATGCGCAAAGTTTTTACAGGTAGACAATGACACAAAAGCGACAAGGGAAAAATATTTGAAAATAGTTTGATTAGGGCATTGCAATAACATTTGTTATCAACTATGATTACTACATCGACGCAGCAAACAACTAAACAAACGGAGTAAATGATGAAAACAATTAAAATTGGCGATCAAATAATAGGAAATTGTACAACATCAAATGAAAAATTATTGGGAAAGGTTGTTTCAATATTGAATCCAATTCCTACGCACGGAAATTCTTGCAAAATATATGAAATAAATAATTTAAATTTTTTTGATAAAAAAATGGCTGAATTAGGAAATCCTAAACAAACTTTTGCATATGTAATTATTAAATAATTAACCGGAGTAAAAAAATGACACCGCAAGAAATAGCAATTAAAAAAATAGAATTGTATTCAGCGTTTGTGGCTGGAAAAGCAATTCAAATAAAATTTAAATTCCTTGAAGATAACGAAAGGACACATGAATGGAGAAATTGGATTGGCAAAGAATGTCCAGATTTTTTTAGTTGTGCTATTGATGAATGGCGCGTAAAGCCGGAAACAAAAAAAATGTGGTATCGCGTGGCTTTGGCAAAAGATCCAAATAATCAAAAAACTTTTTGGTTTGCTGTAAATGAATCTACTGAAATGGCAATAAAAGAAAGTAATAATTTTATTGAATGGATTACAGACCGAGTTTATGTAGAGGTAGAAAGTGAGTAAGCCGCGCAAAAAGTACCGACCAAAGCCGATTAACTACAACGCTATACAATGGGTAATTGGCGGTTTTAAAAAGCTGGATGGTGAGCATTTAACAAACTGCAATACAAAAAACAGCGCGGCGATGTTTAAAATTTGCCAAGGCATTGGAGAAAAAGCGGATTTTGATGTTTTGGTCGGCATGAATAACATGGCGATTGTTTTGGCAAGTCAGCATTTTAACGATCAGTACATGGAAATGCTGAAGAAGTCGCAGGATTGCCTACACGCGCTCGGTAAGCGGTTTTTAAAGATGGGTAAGTCATTCTCAAAGGTGATGAAAGAAACGCGATAAACGACGCTTTAGACGTTCACGCAGCACAGCTTGAGGAGTTGCGGGTAGTTGATATCGAAAACGCATTTAAAGAAATTCAGCGCCGATTACAAAACCGGATTAACACGACAAAAATTAAGGAGGAAGTATGAATTTAGACCTAGCCACAAGCATACTAGTATCAGCAGCCGCAATAATCGGGCTTTACTGTTTAATCAAGTCTTTGGGCATACCAGGCAAGATTAACGACAAAAAAGGCGATGAAATAATTCACTACACGGATGAGGATTGAAATGAAAGAATTTTTAAACGAAGACAAAAAGCCGTTTAGCGAATTGTCGCCGGAAGAAATGCATTGTGTGGTTACGAATGAATTTGAAGTGCATCAACCGGCATTAACATCAGGTTATTGGGTTGAGTCGGATAGAGTTGACCAAAAAACTATAGATTTAGATGGCATTTACCGCACCAAGCCCGCAAAGAAACTGGTCGTTCCGTGGGATGCGTTAAAGCCTGAATACATTTGTGCTGCAAAATACAGCAATGGGTCTGTAGTAGCTTTTACACGCCCACCACATAAAGTATTAGATAGCTGGCAAAAAATCCCCGGAAGTATTTGTGTAAATTTACTTGCATTTGCTGGCGTTGACGGTGACGGCGTAGACTGGGAAAACAGTTTGACTTTTAGGGATGGTGAAAAATGAAAACTTGCATAGTGGATGGCGTGAAGTATGAGACAAGGCCGGATATTGACCTACCACGAAAACATTACGAAAGCACTTGTACAAATTGCGCCGGGAACGACAGGGATGATCTTTGCAGGGAGTTTAAAAATACTTGCATTATTCATCGTGTTGTCTGGATAAAAAGCGAGAACCAAAATGAAGCCTGAAATATTTTGCGTATTCTGCGGCAGCAAGTGGCATTTAGTGGCTACTTGCCCGTTTAAAAGAAAGTTTGATTTAGGAGATTATTAAAATGAGCGGAATTGAATGCCCTTCATGCGGCAATGAATTAGATTATGATGACACTTTTGGTAGGTTTGCAGGTTTTGGTGATGGAAAGATTTTAGGTGACATTTACCGCTGCCCGCTTGGTCGAGAGGAAAGCGAAGAATGCGAGTCATCCTGTTTTCATGTTGCGGGAAGTTGGTATGCGTACCGTGATGGCGATACTTCTTTACAAGAAGGATATCCTTGCTAAATAAATTAATTTAGTTCTTGAATAGTTAGATTTTATGTATTAATATGTAGTTGTCTCTGTCGCGGGGATTTTAAATAGTATGCAAGCCTAATAAGCTTGAGTTTTTAGAGGTTTCACAAGTCATCATACTAGCTTGTGATCTGCGACCCTCGGAGGACTCAAACTTATTGGGCTTTTTTTATTTCCGAACGCAAAAGAGACCGTCAGCCCAACGATAGTTAATGCAGACTTAATCATACTGGCGGGCAAGATGTGATGCGCTTTACTAACAACCCAGCGCGAGAACTTAAACTAGGTATCTCAGGAACAAAGCAAATATGTGAAGTAACGTTAGCCGCGATAAGGTGCTCTGGAAATCGAATAGTTTGCTTATGGCAGTAGTAGTTGTTTCATGTAAGCATAGAGGCAATGGCTAGAGAATGGTAAGTTCACATTCTTGGGTTGTTCTTACGAGTAAAGATAAATAATTATGAAAAAATACAAAACTCAATTTTATGTTTTAGACGACTTTGGCGATGTAATAAGAATACAAAGCTACAAGCCACAAAACCATGAATATAAAAGAGTACGTATTTGCATATATGACGACAGTGACGTAGAAGAAGCGCCGTTTTAAAAATATAAAGGGGTAAAAAAATGATTACATTTAAAACGCAAGAAGAGTTTGAAGATGCTGTTATGCGAGTTGTTAAAAGAAAATTGCGTATTAGGATAGACACAACTAGCAGCGGGCACGATCACGTTATTACAGTAAGTCTTTTTGAGCGAAAAGGTCAAATTTTTGAAACGCACAATGGGCGTATCAGTTCATGGTATTCGTCACAAACAAGATATTAAGGGGTGAGAAATGACTAACGAAGAAACAAAAGAAATATTTGTTGTCTGGACAAATACAGATTTAACCGAGGGCAGGGGATATCAAGTTCCTATTGCATATTGCGAAAAAGAAGCAACTGCAAAGCGTATTGCAAAAAAAAGAGGCGTTATGGGCAGCGATGCCTCAGTGAAGCCATTCATGGCAATGAAACATAATGGGATTTTTGTTGCACCTTTTTTCATGGAAATAGCCACAAAAGAAGACATAGAGCAGCAGAAAAAAATAGACGCGTATAACGAAGTAATTGCAAAAGCGCGTGCCGCTGGGCTTTCTGATCAAGATTTAGCAGCATTGAAAGGTTAAAAATGACTAACGAAGAATTAAAAGAATTGTGCGCTAAGATTTGCGACAAAATTGGGGATAGTTGGTTAGAAGGAGAAGATGCAACGCCAAGTGAATGCGCCGCTGCTATCCGCGCAATAGAGTTACCAAAAGCAGTTGTCAGCGAATGCTTTACAACTGCCGATCTGGAAAAGCAAGTTTCAGATTTAAAAGAAAGCTTGCAATGGTTAATTGAGCAAATTGAAGAACAAACAGACGCATATGCAATTGAAAGCAGTATTGCATTTGATTTAGCAAAGGACAGGGCAAAATGACCAACAAATACAAACGACAATTAAAAGGCGTAGAATTCGACGTATATGACGTACTACACGCTTTTAAAGTAACTAATCCAGCTTTACAACACGCAATCAAAAAACTGCTAATGCCAGGTGAGCGCGGGGCAAAAGACGCTGTACAAGACCTTAAAGAAGCTATGCAAGCTGTTGATCGGGCGATTGAAATGATTGAGCCGGAAGTAAATGATAAAGCGCCTGATAGTATTAAATATCCGTGTTATATGAGACTAAAATTACATAATGACGTGGTAAAGTTTATAAAAAAAGATACTGGAACCGTTGTTATTGGCAGATTATGGGAAATTGATTATTCGTGTGATTTTTGGGATATGAGCCAATTTACGCCATACACCCCAACCCCAGAAGACAACCTACCGGAATTGTGAGGATGTGATGAAAGAACAAGCCAAACACGCGGCGGAAATATTCTCGGCTATTGCTGAAGGCAAGAA
>STHB01033043.1:0-22339 GCA_018908115.1 Anopheles rivulorum
TGTTGTTCTTTTTACATTGAAAAAGCTATTTAAGCTTCTGGTGGAAGGAAAACCGTACCCCAGCCCAGTCATCTGTCTTCACTACGAAGTTCGTGTTTTTAAACAATCCAAACCACGGTCCTACGGGTACTGGAGGGAAAATCTCTTTCCTGACATTGATTAATTCTGTGTACACACTTCCGGACGTCTCTTGTCTCTTGCCTCGGTTGATAATTTCCCTCTTCGTGAACGGTGCCGAAACCTGGCTTGAAACACGAAAGTTCGCGTGGTGTGCGTTTTAAGCACAACAACATATTAATCCTACTCCCCCCTCTGTTTCTGGCGGGCTGTATCGTTGTCAATCGTTGGAAATCGAAAGGAAAAGAAACAAACGCCACATTGTCGCCGGCTCGATCAGGAGTCAACTGGTGTCGAACGCGAGGTTTAGCGTACGCGGATTAACTCACCGGTGAATGGATGAATCCAAACTGACAGTGCTGGAACAGCGACACAACGTGGCTGTGGTGATGAGGATGAGCGTAATGCGATAAAAGGTGCTGATCGGTGCGAATGGTTGCGACCAGTTCGGAAGTGCTTTGTGCAAAAAGGAAGTGCCAAAGCTGATAGTGCCATCGTTGCCGGTGTATAATTAAACTGATTTTCATTAAATCGATCGGTGAAGGGATTAAGCGTTTTAGCTCGCGCTGAGCGGTGTGGAGTTGAAAAAGCGGAACTTTAAAGAATGTTCCGTATAAGAGATTTGTGGAAAATTCACTATCCAATGTTTTGCAGTAGTACTTACAAAAAAGGAAGTAAAAAAGGAATATCTTTAAAGCGGATTTTTACAATATCACCCTCACTTTCTCAACCTACCATAGCAAAACGATGAGTCGATATGTAGTATATTATTAAAATGTCTTACTAATGTCTTACTAATACTTTACTTAACATGTACTTAGTTACGGTAATTTCTTGTCTACTGTTTTTTTGAACCTACAACATTTCTTTATTACTTTGTAAAGTCAGAAACGATGTAGTTTGGTACCCCTGTCAGGTGTCTTTTCTAGTGACACTACAAAAGGACTATCCAAAGGATAGTGCAGCAGTATGTTCAAATATTTATTCTGATATTTGAATACTGTTTATTTCAAAAATGTTTGAAAACTAAGCAAGAATTATCATCATATACTTCATAGACTTCTCGAACTAGTACTAGTTTAAGTTTTGTGTACGACATTTGGCGTCAGATTGTAGTTTGACTCTCAGGTTAATATCCAGTACATGTGCAAGGATCTCAGCATCAATGTTGTAGTTCATGATGGTTTTCGATCTAAGATAGATGAAATTTTGGACCAACAGCTTGTACATGATTGCTACCAAAATCGGCTGTGTCTTGCCTCCTGCACAAAGGACATGACTTTTCAACGATGGAATAATCGAATCTTTTAATTGTATTTATTGGCACTGTTTCTGGAAGATTTGTAGAACGTCACAGGCTACAATAGTTGAGCAAGAACATAAAGGAAATAAACTCATTACCAAACTAAGCATTACAAAATTCTGGGCAAAGCCTTAAATTCTTGCAATAAGCGGATTTTTTTTTTCGAGAGTTCGATTTTTGTAAGAAACTAGGAGGGTCTTCAAAATCTTTTTCGAAACGAAAACTTCCTAATTTAAATTTGCGTTGCATACTTCAGTCCCGAAATTCCCGACAATCCATCAAATACATCAATCAATTGTAATGGCAAGAATAAGAATTGTGTATCACATGTGGCTTCGAAATCGTTTAACAGGCGATAAGAAAGACGCTTATTGCTTCATCTTCATCTCCAGCTCTAAGGTCTATTGAGGTATGCTTTCAGCAGTTAACGTCTCAGGAAGTTTTCCACGAGAAGGACGATTGCTGATGTCGTAGTAAAGGTGTTTTAATCTTAATTATATTTCTACCTCTTTACTTATATTGTTTTGCTATTGTTTTGGGTTCAGATTACTTCTTTCAAAGTACTATACGATTTCCACACATAGCAATTATACTGCGAAAGATTGTTCGATTTCCACAAAAACTCTACTTCCAAACGTCCAATTCTTAGAAGAAATAAAAACTTAAACAAGAAAAAAGGAAGCAAGATTGCCAATAAATAAAACTCACCCACGCTCACCCACCTGCCCATTCGCAACGGCATGCTACAGGGGCACTTCTTGGCGCAAGATCTATGGGAGCACATTATCTGTTCACAACAAAACTTAAATTGAATAATTTCACTCCCAACTTCCTTACGGTGGAATGTGCCGTAAAGCGGGCAAAACAGTCTTAGCAACCGTTTGCCCCGTCCCGTATATACTATTGCTTCGACCGAGGGGCAATGCTTCACCCGAGATACTTGAGACCGGCTTCTCAAGTCAGCAGCTACTCTGCCTCGGCGATGCAGGCACGGTTGCCATTTGGCAATCGGTTTTGCAGCCAGTTTTAGCCCTTTTTGGCATTGGCAGTCGTACATCTTTGCACGGAGGCCAATAGATTTTCTTCCCTCCAGGGTGTCTCCGGGTTCGGTATCGGTTGATTCATTTCACCTTCACCCAGCCGGACAGCTGGTTCGGTCGGTCGGTGTTGGTTGGGTGTGAGAGCAAATCCTGTACCGGCGTCATCGAAGAGTCCAAGGCGAGCTTCAATCTCGTTACTTGACGGTCTATTAGTGCAAGCTTCGGAAAGAGCATCCTGTTTCGGGTTGCGTTTCTTGGGACGCCGACCGTTGCAATTGGAAACGGGTCTGTAAGATGCCGTATTCCGGATCGGAAAGCGGAAGAAACCAACCGTCCGCCGCCGGACCACGGGTACACACCGCCTGGCGCTCTTTGTGGCGCCTTTTTGCACCAAGATGCACTTCTTGATTGCAGGGATTGGAAGGATCTTGCACCACCGGAAGTCGTCTGCGAAGCGGTTTGTGCGATGAAACAGTACATCGAATGCGAGTTCCCGTGTATCGCCCATTCCCGGCTGCAGTCGGGCCCGGGTTTATAAATTATGCAACGGTTGAATGAAACCGGGAAGCTTTCATGTCTTAATGGGATAAATGTTTCTCGGATGCTCAACCGGTCGACCTGGGTTGGGCTGGGGGCTTGTAGTTGCTGCTTCCGACTTGCTTTCCGCTTGATAGTCTGCGCACTCGTAGGTAAGTCGCCGTGAATGGGCAGCCAGCGATAGATGACAGTTGGGGCAGTTTGGGTGCTGGTGTGCCACGGACAGATTTTGTGTTTCGTTTGGTAACAGATTTCAACCTTTAGAGTGAGATGTGTGCCAAACACGAACGCAGTGATGGAACTTGGTTGGTACATTTTGTATCAATTATGTTTTGTCTAATCAAGTGTTTTATGATTAATTAATGGATAATCTCAACTTTATGAAGAGCTTAAATAATATTTAAATTATGTAAAATGAATTAGAATTTTCAACATTATATTAAAAATAAAACAGAATATTTCATTATAAATTAAAGCAGTACACTGTTTGTGAAATTTTATAAATAATTTATAGAAATGTTTTAACTATTTATCGTTTTTTGATTTTATTTTAATAATTTTCCCTTTTTTTCCTATGGTTACATAATATTAAGGTATTTACATTATTTTACAGTAATATTTAGCACTTTGAGATGCCTGTTAGTTTAGTTTACTCTTGGTGAAATATGTATTTAATCGTGTCTGTTTTAAGTGAAAGCAATTTTTCCTCCCTTTGCTCTGAAAGGTAGATTTATTTCAAGAAGATCAACCTGCACGAGCATGTTTCGTGAAAATCCTACTACTATCCCTTTTATCAGCTTCCACAATCACCCAATTCGCTGCAAAGCAGAGCGAAAAGAAAATGTACCGCAGTGCTTCGATCATCCCATGAGGAAACCATTCCTTGTGCTAGCGTTTTGTAAATAAATACCAAGATTGAAGGTGCTGACCCACATACCAGCAACGGGCACAGTCGAGCGCCAGCTCGATGCAAACATGAACTCCTTGGAATGCAAGGCGGCAGGTGTGTTACCGGCTTTACACCAATCAACGACCAGTCAGGGCGACGTTTGCTACATCCGCAAAACTTCTTTTGATCGCCACTATCAATCACTAGCGGAAGTAGTGAGCTGCATTTTTGGTGAAAAAATAAAAAAAAGATTACCCAGCGATCAAGCCTCAGAGACTCCAAAACCCGAAACCGCACGTAAATAACGATTTTGTACATCGATCTTGGGGTGGGTTGAATAATTTATAGAACCGCAGGTCCTTGCGAACGGCGATGCACCGAATGCAGTCCACATTTGGTGGCTTTTTATCGCAGAATTTGTTTTCCGACCTGTATACTGTTGCGGCTATCGGCCTGAGCGCCTCATACGGGAAAGGCGTAACCGGCAAATGATTTATGTGCCGGACGGAAGTTAAACGGCTCGTTTAGCGTGTAGATGTGTTCGTGACGGGTCAGCTGTGTCGAGAGCGTAATGTTAAATGTTCGCGTTTCAGCTCATCTCATTTGAATACAAAAATTAACCTGTCGATCAATGCAAATGAAATGTGCTAAAGGGGTTGCGTTACGAAATACGGATAAATTCCTTTTTTTCCAGTGTTAATCGGTCCTTTGCAAAGGCATTTCAGTTGTAACTTCTATTCCTGAATATAAATATTTTAAATGGAATGTATATATAAATATGAATGCTCTGAACAGTAACCTACTCGTTAATTTTTACGCCAAAAGATATGCAATTTAAAAGTGTTGTTTCAAGTTAGCTAGAAATTTTATATTTTACTCCGAATTGCATACATTCAGGCGAATTCATTAAATGTTTTCTATTTTGCTTTCGATGAGCTCATTGTTTGTCGAAGCAAAACAAAATGTTGGCTTTCATTGTATATATTTTCTCTCTCTTTCGTATCAATTTTAAATCTCATTAAACATTAATTTCATTCCTGTATCTACCGCATTCGGTACTATGGAATGGAACCCTTCGCAATTGTTTAGCTGCCAACAAAACCAAGGCACACATATTGTGAAGAAGTGCAGACAGAGTAATGCACTGCAATCGTTCATTTCTATGTTTCTTACTGCTTTTCATCTTGCTTGTTTTTCATTAGCTTTCAAATGTACTGTAGTGGACTGGCAACTTCCGTCCACCGACCCATCGGCTGAAGTGTCAGCAAACCACAGCTGTTGAAAAGTAACGACCACAGGGTATCAAAGATTCCAAAGTCAGTACTGCACATCCTGCAGTGCGTCACTGTCACCCCAGTAATGCCATCAAAGACTCCGATGGCTAAATCAAAAAGCGAAAGAATCTCTCGAACCGACACTGTACGGCAGAGCGAAGGTAACTGCGCGGTCTAGACACGAATAAGTACGCCTCCGACCACATACCGGTCGGTTCAACACCACACTCGGTCGGATTCATCATCGTTTGTGGGAAGTATGCTCCGGGGGAAAATTGCAAACTTGCAAGTAAATAATAAATGAAGCTTGCGCCAGGTGTGGCCAGTTGAAAGATGAACATGATGCTTCCGTGTGTGTGAGCTTTTTTTTTTTCACCCGGATTTCAGACTCCATCCGTGTGGTGCAGGAGTGTGTGAGGTGTGATGTGCGGAGAGCATGTTTTACACCTCGCCACTACCATCTGCATCTACCCAGCCCTACGCTGACCGGACACGTGAGAATGGTTCTGGGATTCTTTTATATCACTTACCGTTCGCGAGTTGTCCGATGCCGATGGGATGGACGAAGCCCAAACGTTTCGTGCTTACTTGTTGTTACTAACGTTGGTGGTGTCGTTTGCGGGCCGTTACCTTTTTCCGTGCCGTTTAGCTGCCTGTCCCGGGAAGACAACCGCACATGAGCTGTTGAAACATAGACCACAGTGATGATGGTTTCTACTTTTGTTTCTGCTGTCATTTCTAAGGAAGTGATTTTGTTTTTCGCTCTTGTTTCGCAGCATGAATGATGCAGTGAACATTCCAGGCAGCGGTGTTTTATAATAATATAAAGCATAACATAACGGAAAACGTAATTAAGTTTTAGAATTACATCGGGAGTGGTGTAAAGTATATGATTCGATTGGTTTTTGTGACGTCCAATACCAAGATTGTCGTATTTCAGCTTATTCCATTTACATTAATTAATCATATATATCATTCACCACCCAAAAATACTTCACACTAATAAGCGATACTTGGAAAGCAATTAATTGCATTCGAGATTGATTCAGTTCAATTAACAGAGATATGTTGATGGATAAATAGAAGTGAAGTTTTAATAAAATATTTTCATGCATACTATACCAATTTTAAAGTTTTCAAACCAGTTATATATTTAGAAATATTATTTCATATGAGATGAACAAAAATTATGATATGGAAATAAGAAAATGAAAACAAAAATTGAATACGTAAAAGACTTGAAATAATTGCTAAACCTGTATAACCGCAAAGCAGTTGAATGCGCCTGCAGGTATGCAAATATTTTTTGTTTCCTTATTAATATTAAATTATTAAATATTAACTTTTTGTTTCCTTGCCGTTTGTACTTAAGCATACTTTTAGGCGCACACAAATAAAATGCATGAAGTACTCATCTTTGCTGTCGAAAATGGATGCGACGCAACGCTATTATAAATTGTTTCAATAGATTCCTATTAACATCAATGGTTCTATGTTCACAAGAGTAGTAACACAACAGTTTCTGGTTTGTTTATTATATATACTGGGCCGTAAAAAAGAATGCGGTACGAAAATTGTTAAGCAATGATGTGAATCCGTACGCTGCTGGTGCTACTATTCTGACTGCCACCAAAATCAAGACCAGAAGGTTTGAAATAAAACTCACCTTTCCCTTAAAAATGTGCGTACATCCCGGCGCGGGATGTGATGGAGAAATCGATTCCATCGTTACCTCCATTTCGTTTATTACCTCAATAAATATCAATCGATGGTTTCGCACCCAGGAACATTTAGCACTCAGGCAGTTCCGGTTGTGGTGGCTGTTCCGAATGAAAGAAGAAGAAAAAAAAAAAGATTCCGCACGCTTTTGTCACGCTTGTACACGATCGTACCGTGCCGAAGGGAAGTGTGTTATAGTACAAAACTCACCAAACTCGGAAGCTCTTTCCGTTTAGATCCTTGAAGATGCTGCTCCTGACAGCTATTCCATCTGAGAGCGACACGTGCACACACACACACACACACACACACACACAGACATGATTCACCAAAACCGGTACACCATAAACCGTACCGTGGTGAATTCCCTCGTTATCGTTATCACGGAGGGCATACACCGTGGGGTGTCTGTTGGAGCTTTTTTCCCATTTTACGGCGATTACGATGGGCTCGGCTCCATTTCCCACACAAACCTACTCAGTGGGATGTGTGTTGCCGAGCGTGCGTAGGCAGTAGCGTAAATTTGTATCGTTTGGACATGGGAGCGAAGTGTTTTAAACACAACATCTACTGCCTGCCGGTACCGGCACTAAAACGACGACAGTCCACAAATCACGCACAGCCATACCAGAGTTGGTCCGCGATGGATTTTGTGCCACCGTCCCGAAGGACGATGGTTTCGCTGGCAGGGACACGTACACGCACGCATGAGACTCCCACAACGGGCTGACCGGGCCGGGTTGGAAGGGAGGTTGGAATCGGTCAGCCGGAATGACAAACGAACTGACAGGCGCACTTTTCACCGGCGGCATACTAATGCGCTCTCCGGGGTGCAAAACGATTTGTTCGGGGTGCTGTCTTTTTTTTTATCTTCCTCCAGATCCTTTCCTAGTTCCACAGTACTCGCCGCGTTCGGCCGTTACTGGTACTGTCACGGAGCTCGCCGAACTACCCGCTGTCCAGTTCGGTTTGTGTCTAACGCGGGATGATGTGCCCGTCTACGGGGATGTTCGTTTTTTTTTCTCCACTTCGCGTTTGCCGGCAGCATGCGATCGAAAAGCGTAATAATGGAGCTTAGTTTATCTAAAATGGTTTTGTGAAATGTTGGACATGTTTTGCGTGGCTTTTTGAAAAACTCAGACAAACGGCGAAGCGAAAACATCGGGGCTAAAACCTGTGATGTGTGTCGTGGCGTAGACAACACCCGCATTCGGTGGAGATTTTAAGTACTGGTACATGTGTTACCGCCGTGTTTGATTGGCGGTATGGTAACGCAAAATGTAATGGTGGCATAATATTATTTGATAAGCGGCTTATAATAACCGCAAACAGGAGATTATAAGGTGCTAATAATTGCGGCAACAATTATTTTTACGTATTTTTTTTCTTTAATGTACTGTACTTTGCGGTTTTTTTAGCAGTGATTTTTTTATAATATCCATCAATCAAAACTTATCTATCATTGGCGTTTAGCTGGATGACCTGAGATCTACCAAAAGGATCAGATTTATTTTCAATATTTGAGGCTCTAGAACTTTCTTTAAATACAGTTATAAATAACTCTAGCAAATCTTGCAATTATTTACATAAATTTTTCTGAAGTTTTTTTGCGTTAAAACTGAGCTGCATTTGGCTAAACATTGGTATTTCATATTTCTAGTACTGATACTGTTCAGGGAAACATGTCTGTCAAACTGAACGCACATCATATTGCATACCTTTGGGGGCAAAATGAAGATTACCGAAAAGGTCAGCCTAAAAGTATGCAATCTGTCGACAAAGCCTAACAAATGTTGGCTACCGCTTGAAATACCAAACGATTTGTACCCAATTTGACCAATAGCAAATCGAAAAATAATTAATATTTCTTAGAATTGTCCTACATACACACAGAGTTAATTTGTGCATGGCTTCGTACGAATTTGCAAAATTGAAATCAATTTGTCAACGGTTCGTCGCCATCATTCCAATCCCCGAACCTTCCCCGAAACCAACCAACATTTGCTAGCGGTTTGCGGTGTGCAAAGAAGCTTTTCTAGCAAAAAATAAAAAATAAAATGATAATACCCCCGAAACACTAAGGCAAGGAAGCTACAAAAATAAAACCATTCCAAATACACGACAGCCGACATTTGAAAGAGCTCCGTTAAACTCGGTTGATTCCCACCGGAGACCGGTCTAACCTCCATTTGACAGGTTGGAGTGTTGAGATGCATAAAAGCGTAAAGTTTCTTTGCGGAGCGTTTCGGCGTAAGGAAAACGATCCGCTGCCGCGTGTCAATGTGTGCGAGAGATGATAGGTCGCACGGGAAAATTACCGACAACCGACGGAAAAGCGTTGGAAGCGCTGGTTCGTTTCAGAATCGTTCGAAAAAATGCTACACAGCTGCTATATCGATTTTATGCCATTTCTAATTTAGTGCAAGTTGTACTTTTTTTTCTCTCCCTGGTGCTTGGTTTGGCTCCATATATCCACATTGCGGCACGTGAAGTTGCCGGAAGTTTTGTTCTTCATTTCCGGGAAGATAAAAGATTCCTGGATGGACGAGTGTTCGGGCGAACAGCTAATGGTCGATCGTGCTCGTTTGTTGGAATCACCGTATCCTTTCTTTTTCGGAGGAGAGACCAACAAAAAATGGAAAAGCTGTGCGGTATAGAATTTCACTTTCGCTAGCATCTTTGACATCGCTATTTCGCGATTGCTCCCGTGGCAAGTTCTGGGATTTACTTTTCACAAGCTCCATTTTCATGTGGCCCTCCGCGATGTGCGGAAAAATTGAAGCTTTATGATCCGTTCACCACTCTCTTAACGGGCAAATTGTTTTCCCACTGACAACATATATCATTGGCTGTGGAATTCGATACGTTCACTTCCGCTTCGCTTGTGCGCTGCCATTATTGGCGTCGGGTTGGAGAGAAATACGGGAAACAGGAAATTATTGCGAATCGGATCCGCTTGTAGTGGTTCGGTTTGTGCCAAAAATCGGAGCAGAAAGCCAATAAGTGAGCTGCTGCTGCTGCTGCTGAAGAAGGCACACTAGCCATGTGGTAAGGTGTGTGCTCTGTCGCGTATCGTGCTCGTAACAAGTGCTGTGGACAGTGCAGCCGCCTTGTTGCAACATCCATGGTAACTAGATAGAGCTTTCATGTAGCTGTTGCCTGTTGTTCAATTACCCTGGGATGTAAGGATGCAAGATTCCGTGCCTTGATTGCAACGTGTAGTAGAACAGTGATGGTTACAATAACGAGTTGTTCGAGAAATTTGTTTTGCTATAAAAATATTTTTCTTTGCTATAAAAATTGTAATACCTAAAATTGCTACCATAACACTTTACATCTAAAATATTGATCTCATTTGTTTTCTAATTTCTGCTTACAGCACTGACTATATTTATCAAACCAACATCACGCTCAATGTCTTCTCGTGTCGTTGACATGATTTAACATGGTCCCGGTCAACGTGTGACTGCAGGCTGCATTAACCAACCCCCAATGCATGTACCGCTGTCCTGTTGTTTGCGTACGTTTGATTGCCAGTGTAATGCAATGCAAACAACGAACGAACGCTACCCATCATCCTGAAGGAGTTAGCCACAGTAAACATGGCCGGAAAGCATTACCCTGCAAGGATGCTGCACAGTACGGCATGTGTGATTGTACTGCCGGGTTCACTTGCTCGCTACAATTACACCAAACGGGCAACCGAACCAATCCTTCAGAAAACACAACCCCCCGACCACCCGACGAGGTGGCGTGTAACGAGTGTGTGAGCCAACCTTTTGCTACGCAAGCGGTATGCGCAAGTGGCAATTAATATTAATGAACTTTAAAATGTTTTCAATGGCATCTAATATTCGATTATGGTGGTGGGCCCGTTGTTCGTTGGCCCGAGCACGTAACGCACGCCGTAGTACAATGCAGTAGCCCATCAACTAACCGAAATGGCGTTTACTGGCGGAATTGCAATCGTACCGTACTCCCAAGAGACGGCCACCTGGAATGCAGAATCCTGCAGAATGGCCCGTTGCTGTCGCATTGCTATTGACACCGGTGATGATTGTTCTGCCAAGCGTTTGGCGCGTTTGAATGCGTGTGTGCATGCGTTTGGATGATGGTCGTCTGCACGTACAATACGTTGGGAAAATGCTAATTTACAAACGAAATGTGTATTCTTTTGCGTTCGGTACTCTTGCTGACAATTGGCACAAGTGGAAGGATTTTCGAGATGGGTGCAACTTTTGACAAGCGCCTAGCGCTAGGCAACCCGCACGACATGATGCATCCTGGTATGGGATGCCGAACTAGCATAGTGGGATCGTGTTAGGACAGGGGAAGCTGTTGGAAAATGGAACAGAAGAATGCAGATATTATCGAATATACGCTTTTGAATGACACGGAACGATTCTGTGTGTATCAAGTTTCGGATGACAATGATAAAAAATTGTAATAAAAAATTATTTAAAACAAACGATTTTTTTAATATTTGGGCTTGTTTATACATATATTTTGGTACTAATTTCAAGTAATTTTTTCTTCAGTTAAATTGGGAGCATTAAATAAATGAATTAAAAACTGTAAACTAAATTCATTTCAAAAAAGGGTTTTCATTTCATTGTTTTCAAAATACTCAAATAAATGATTGTTTAAAATTTATTTCTAAATTAAATTCATCCTATGCAATATTTTGTTTTTAAAATTCCCACGTCCATTTACATACAAGATGAGGATCATTTAGGATATCTTAACCGTAACTCCGTCCAGAAATGTAATGATAATGCTCTTAACCTTTTTTCCGAATAATAAGGCTTTCAAACGCATAACTGTTTGGGACAATATAATTGAATGTCCATTTAATCCATAAGGTAGATTGTAGTGTTTTTTTTTCATCCGCATTCAATAGAACAAACTGATAAGAGGACTTCAATAACTTACTAACCTCTTGATAGGTTCCTGTATAGAGATTCCCCTAGGCCAAAGGTAGAACGAGTTAACTTGTCTTCCATCATTGGTCTAATGGTCAAACAGGAACGTAAAAGTTCCATGAATTTTCAGTCGTGCGGGTTTGTTTCGGAGGTTTAGCAAATCTGTTCACGAATAAAACGCTGGTCAGGGGTTAAGGCATCTCATTCGGGAACGGTTGCTGCTCGATTACTCGATACCTCCGTCTCAATCTTATTGGGCTAAACAGTGCGAAACCCTTGGCTCCGTTGGCATTGCAAATGCTCGTGACCATCACAAATCTTCAATATCTTGCATCGCATATCGTTGTTTGTGCCGGTTAACGGATAAGAGCCATTTTTGCATGCCAATTGCAGTCGAGCGCTTGCTATGGGATTGTTTTCTACTGGAAAAAAGCAAATGTTTGAGTATCATCAAGCAGAAAAAAAACTATACCAATGTTCGGTTTATAAGAATCGAGAACGTATCCCAGACCTACGGCAAAAGGTCTGTGCTTGACTGGCGGATTTCAAGCGTATCGCACGAGCGTTTGTTTGTTTTTTTACGATCGACTATTATGTTGGAAGTAATAAAAAGTTAAATTTGATGCTCATGTACGCATAAAACAGGCAATCGAAGGGAATAGCGGGTTGTTTTGGATTGGTTCCACAAATCATGTATTGGTTCGTTTTAGTGCAAATACGTGCATCGGGGGAAATATTTTTAAATTAATTAAATTGGTCCTTTAGTTCTTTTGTAATAACAGATTAAGCTTACAATGATCTGCAGAGTAACACAAATCAATTGTTAGGGAAATAAAATGTTACACTAATACACTGGAATGTTGCGGAATGGTAATTCCCATAACACGTGACTTACTTTTGTATGTTCTCTCTTTCGCTCTAGAAGAACCATCCACTGTGTCTCGCTATAAACGCCTAAAACTATGCAATCATTGTCATTTTGGTTTTAACACGAGGGTCAACAACAAATGAAAGTAGAATTAAGTCATTCTTTTGATTGATGTTAGAAGTAAGAGACGTTCCAAAAGAAGAAATCAATTAAAATACAAAGAGAGGTGAATGTAGCCAATCTGGCTCAAAACCTCTATAATAAAATTAAAAAAAAAATTAAAATACAAATATGTATAATTATTTGCAAAAGAATTAAAACTAAAATTGAAAAGAAAACTAATTTGAATGAATTCTCTATGAAGATGATGATAACAACTAGTTTTGGTAAACGAGGTAAGGAAGGGCTACGATTAGGTAATAAAATGATTGGTGCATTTGATAATAGTAAGGGCCAATGTTTACCTTATCAACCCTGAACTAACACGAGCGTTATGCTTCATTTCGTTACACTTCTTGCAGGAGTTTTTTTTTGGGCCACGTGCATGATTCCTTTTTCCGTTTCTTCCATATTTCTTTGTTGGAAATGTATGGCGCAATGTATAATCATTGCTTCCGTACGTAGCACGTACGCGTGGCCCGGCTGCAAATTTCGATACCCTTTTTTGTCAGCGGCGTACCAAACACACTTTGAGGGTCGTTCCCTTTTTGCAATGGTTAAATGCTGCAAAAAAAAGTAAAGATCCCTTAAGAACGAGAACGTTAAAGTGACTGTTTCGCACCGGGACATACTCGCACATCCTTGTCGCTCGATGTATGCTTTTGCACGTATGCCACAATGGATTTGCTTTCCCGTCGTTGGATGGAGATCTATGGAGGACAAAAAAAACCCCCCAGGGTCGTTACCTCTTTGAGGTGTGTGAAAGACACTTTGGCAAAACCTCGGGAAGGCAAGTGAAAAGTCAGTGAAATGAGATTGAAATTTGATTAAGTGATTGTTGTTATCCGGAATTCAAACTCTGCCAGAAATTCGGCCCGTTCGTTCCGTTCCATGTAAGCTAGGATGGTCGTATGTGTGTATAGCGATGGGCAAACACGCACTACCGGGGGCACCCTTTTTTCGCCCAACCGGAAGCTAGCCGGTCGGGGCAGCTTTTTCGCTTGCTGCAAGGGCATTGGGCCCGGCGGGCAAAGGGTGCCCGGTGCCTGAATGGGTGCCTTGATTGCGGATTTTTCGGTAAACAATACAGGCGCATAAAATAAGGTAATGGCTCACTCACGCTCTGTTCCGCGGCCCTGGTTTGGTAGCTCGCTTTTGTTTGGTCTTGCGCGGTCTTGCGACGGCAAAGACGACCGTTCGATGCTCGATTTCCGTTCTGATTTGTTCGGTGTTTGTTGGTTGCGTTTTTTTTCTTCTTGTTTCACTTTTCGTTTGTTTTCTTTTGTTTGGCTGCCCGCACTGCCTTCAATGGGTCAACGTTTTGGTCCCAAAGCGACCATTGGGACCAATCTTGCAGTGATGCTTCGAGATGCGATAGAACGTTTTTTCGTCGGTGAAATGGTTCCGCTTTTTGGGTGGGTGATAAAGAGTTTGTGGTTCTTGCTGCCTGTTTTTTGCCTCCCTGTCTGGCTGCCCTTGTCGATAACCCTACAGTTACTTAAGAAGGGTGTAAAATTCGAAAAAAAGCCCAAACCGTGTTGAGCATGCTTGGTTCCCATTAAGCAGTGAGTGGCGTTTAAAAAGTAATGATTTTTGGCAATAATGTTTTATTTTTTCGTTCGTTTGTGCAGAAATCGATTCGTCTCGAGTGCCTGCCGGGAAAGTTGATTTTAAAGGTGTTTTTATGATGTTTAGGACGATAAAATTGTGTGCATTAAGCAAGCTCTTGAACTTGACGGAGAGTGACTGGCACTGTTTGACAGGTTTAGAAATATTTGCTAATGGAAATTAAATTTTCGGAATAAACTTTCCTGTTCAATAACCATGATTTATTGCTAACTATTAATAATGAAAGTAAATTTCTCATTATGAAAGTAACATATATAACATTTGATTGGTTCAAATTGAAAGAAACAGTAAGTGATTGGTTTAAGCATTATATCTTTATTATTATGTAGAACGATCGTGTCAAATATTGCATTCTTTGTGCAAAACGGTTATGTCAAATGCTGCATGAATTGTGAAAACTAAGCACAAAAATAGAATCTGAACTTGATTTCCTTTATTTCGATGTCGTTTATGGATTATATGTGTAACTTCAAAATTTTAATTGTAACGCTCCGTAACACCTGTATTTAAATTTCTACTGCAGTCAATTTCCAACAAATGAAAAAGGATTTTTATTGCTTTTGTTTAATTCAGGAAAAATGGAAAAAACTGTGAAAATGGATTCCAAAATTGCTACAAATTAAGAATTTATTATTATTTTTATTTTTTATTCAATAAACGTTATATACTCTCGCTTATAATATTCAGCCGACTTATGCCCCTGGAGGTATGCAATACCTCACACAAATAACCCCGGTTTGGATTGAGGGTTATTTTCCAGAATGAAATTTAAATTTACAGGACAGTTTATAACAATTTTACAATATAATATATTTATCTTGTTGACAATACGGCGCTAAGCCGTCATAATTAAATTTAAAAAAAAATATTTATCTTGTTTTATAACAAAAGCCGACCGTCCTTGAACTGTAAAATGTTTGAAATAAGGAAACGTAGAAATATTTAATGCAATGTAAAATGTAATGAAGAATGTGAGAATGTAAAATTTAGATGAACGTAAATAGTTATAATTCAAGTAAATTTTATTGATACATAAATTAATATTTATTTTCATATTAATTACACTTAGCATATTTACTTGCTTTTTAACGAACATGCCAATTTTATTTTGCCAAAACATCCCTTTGAACTTCCAGCACTCTACAATAAATCACTTCACTTACTTAACATGGCTTCGGGTCGGTTTTTTATTTCGCAACCTGAGCAACAATACAAAGCAACGCGAGCAACGGAACACTCCGTGGAAGCGTTCCAAGAAAGCATGGTGCCCGAAAAGAAATCATAAGTTCAATTTCGTCTATTTTGTCATTCAATCCTTCAGCAATAGGTTGATCCAAATTTCAGGCACCAAATAGCAAAAAGCATGTTCTTCCCCGGGAGGGGGAGATGGAAAGGCTGCCAATCAGTGGGGTGCAATCAGTGAAAGCCACCCATCCATCCCACCCAAATCAAAAGCTGATCGCACATCAAAGCACCATCATTTTGCCTGCTGTTGCTGCCGCTGGTGGTGAATTTGAGTGGGGCCAAAAATCAAAGACAAGTTCAAGTGCAGATGCGAACAGATCGCACAGACTGCACAAATGCATCCAAATGCCCGGGAATGCCATCCATGATTGACAGCGTCTTTCGACCGGAATTGAATCGTAATCGGTTCACGGAAAACGTTCCACTTTTCTTTCGTGCCGATCCGTACGTTTGGCGAATGCGGATCGAGATGTTTCTTTGCACTTTCTTTGGCCCTTTTAGCTGTGACCAGGCCAGGCTGCCCTTGCATCTGCGATGAGATGCACGTTTTGGGGTTGCGTGCACCCATGAGTTTTTTCCCCCCACTTTCTTTTTCTTTTCGCGATGCCGTCCGCTTGCCATGTGGGACTCATTCACTTGAATCATGTCTCTTTTTATTCTCTTACTTGATGTTCCATCTCACCTCATGTCGCATCTTCGTTTGCATCACATTGAGCGTTTTCTGCTTTTGGATGTGATGCAAATTTTGCATCTTTTATGTCGCATGTCGCTTCACCGGGCACGGGAATCGAATGAAGGGACAATCAAAGAAGCGTTCGCGTTCGGGGTGAAGTTCAGCGTAGCACTGACGGAAAGCGTATCGCCTTCGACGCAAACGCTTGAGACGAAAGACATCCGCTCGTTTCGATTCCGTCGTGGTCGACAGGTGGAAGATGATAGCATGTTTTTTTTGTGCGCTCCGCTTCGGACACATTGTCCTGCACTTCTAACTGCACTTTAGGGTTATGTCCAGGTGGAGCTATCGGGTGGTCAAGTAAACAAAAAAATCTCTTCACAAACGCTACTCGGGCATCATCTTTATTGTTGCGATGAAATTTCGCAAATTGCAGACAACAGTTGTGTTGTGTGCTGTATTTTTTTTTTGCTGATTTAAAAACAAAGAAAATTTGTTAGAAAAGTGGACACAAATTGCATCACAAGCAGCAAGAAAAAAATTAGGAATAAAACAACAAAAATTACTCCAATAAAGGAAGAAACAAAAAGCTGAAAGCGCTTGGAACAGCTCTAATGTTTCGTTTGGAAATCAGTTACAAAAAAAAAAACAGCGACAGATGTCACCATTTTCATCAGAAGTTTGACGGAACTACATTAACGGGATGGGAGCCAGGAGTTCGAACAAAAAACAACAACAACAACCCTCTTGTTGTTCGGTGGACATTGTGATGACGCCTTACCAGCACGTTCCCTTATCGCAAAACTGAAACCATATGAAGGGTAAGTGATATGAGAAAAGTAAGGGTGAAATAACACACGCAAAAAAAGGCAAAAAAAAGAAACAATCTAACGGAACCGTAACCGCTTGTGAGCACTTAATTACGGTTCGATGCTCACGCCGGGCCCGTAACGCTACGCGCACCACGCTGCGCCACGTTATCTGATCGATTTCTGTTACCGAGCAGCGTTTGCGTGCAATTAGAGGAAACAATTCGAATATTTTTTAGCTATCCAATAAGGGATGGAGTGTGTTTTTTTTCCCCTGTAGAAATGTGGAATGTTCTTCTTCCTGGTGGAATCTGTTTTTTGTTTTTGCTTTGGAAAAAAGTGAAGAACAATCAAGTCTTCGATAAAAATTAAAGTAGTCATATGATGGTGCTCTTTTCTTTATTTAACAAAACGATGATAGAACGGGAATTATTGCTTGCGTTCTGTCTTAGCAAGGGTCTTAGTCTTTATGCGGGTTGTTTTATCAATAACTTAAGGGTGAGTTCTCAAAGAACAATATTTTTCAACGTGAGTGGTTGTTGGCTGTACAAAGAAAGGGCATTTATTTCTGTTTATTATCCTTTGAAATAAAGTTTTAGAATAAAAAGATATCAAAACGGAAATGAAGTGTAGCATAGCTATTTTTAAAACATTGATTAAGTTTAGAGACATAGAGATCGGCTTTATTGAGGGGGGTGGTGTATTTGACATCGGCACTAGGTCCTAACACGACCGGACCGGGTTCAAATCCCATTCGGACCGTCCCCCCGTAGCACTGTCTGACTAGCCTGCTACGTGGTAAAATTAGTCAAATACGGCCGGGTTCGTTCTAACAAAGAAAAAAAAAAATCGGCTTTATGCTATATAAAAAATATCAAAGTTACTTTTAATACAAGTACATTAGAGAACAAACTCTGCAAGAATCGAGCTTAAAGGCAATAAAATAAATTTGCGATAGTTCTATATTTTATGGTACTGACTAGTTATAGCCATCGATATCAGTACTTTTTAAGTTTATTTTCAATTTTTTTTAATATTTATGTGACTCTTCAATTGCAGATGTTTTCGTAATATTTGAAATTATTGATTTGGATCTAGTATTTGGAGCATTTATGGTTTATTTAACATTTAATGAACAAAATATATTTTTTATGAATTTCTTTCTTATTGTCAACAGAATTTAATTTTATTTATGTTTGTTGAATTAACACTACCATTCGGTACTCTTGAATGTGTAATTTTGATACTTTTCAGTATTTAACCCCAAAAGAATAAATAAATAAAAACTTCCTTTTTTAGTTGTATTCCTGTGCATAAAAGAGCATGAACAAATTTGAAAAAAAACATAAATCAAAACCACAATTAAGAAAACAAACACTTGACAAACATTAATCAGTCGTATTGGAGCGTTCGTATAAAAAAAGTTAAATGTAAGCAAGAGGTAAAAACAGCAAGTAAAATCAAATCGGACCCCTAGCAACCCCTTATAAAGGGAAATGGTTAACCGACCATAACGAGCATAAATGAAAACCTGCCACAAATTGTCCTTGTTTAAGGGTAGAAAAAAAAAACACACACACACTCAAACGGTTAACATGATTTAGCGAAGAAAATTTTGATAAACAAACCAAAACGAAAAGAGAAGAGAAAAGAAAAAACAAAAATCGCACATAGCAACAAACATAAATCCTTAATCTTAGCGTGGCAAAACTTCGTTTGGCCGGCTAGATGGAGGAAGATATCAATTTACCAAATTATTTCTCATAACGATAATGATAATGGTACGAACCGGGTCCTGCCAGTGTGCTGGCGCTGAATGCTGAATGCTACCCTTAACATAAGAGGGAAGTTTTTATTTTTTTTTGCTTCTTGCTTTGTTTTGGATTTGGATTTGGTTGAACGGAAATGCGCGTTTGTTACACGCTACCGAAGGCTGACCAGCATTTCAAGTTGCTCGGGCAGGAGGAATTCGGACCAGGATTCGAATTTCGGAAATCTGACATCCGTCCTTTCCGCGAGGGTGTAGTAATTGAAACGCCAACGAAGCGAAGCTTCATCGGCCACGGGTTGAACTCTTCGATCGCCTTCCGACTTCCGACTTCGGATTTGCAGACCTGTTTCCCTAGGCTTTGTGAAGATGGAAGAAGCGAAAAAAATAGAATATGTAGCTCGCATTAGAAACGGGCAAATGGGCGACCATCGGAGTGCGCCGGGTGATGATGGTAACTGCTTTAATCTCTTTGAGTGCAACTTGTTCGATTACGGTCTGGTGGGTCGGGCCCGGCCCGCTTTGGATGGTGCAAATGATTCTTCTCATGTAACGAGCCAGATGGTTCGCACCAGCCCGGGCGATCATCAAAAGCAAAAACTCTTTCTGCAAACAAGCACAGCTTGCAAATGGGGGAGACAAACGGGTAAGATGGAAATATGGAATATGCACAGCCCGAAAATCGTTTGGCTACGGCTCGGATGGATGGGTGAAACTGTTTTCAAACATCAAAATCTTCACACAAAAACTAAGGTAAACATGCACAAGAATGAAAATCTTCAAGTGCATCCGCTTGGGGGTAATATTTCGTTGGATTTTTTTCGTTTTGGTTAATATTTAAGAGCTCACGAAGGATTAGGAGACGAAAGCAAAAAACCCCGGTGAAAGGCGACGGGTCAATGGCGAATCCCGAAACATGTAGCAGTGCACTTGTAGACCACTTGTGAACGCACCTAAACCAGCACAACCACGAGGCGCACGATGTACGTTCTCGTCTCGCACACTGCAACAGCGAGGATAGGATACGCTTGTGTGGCCATTGCAATGGACGGATTGGATTGTGTTTTGCTTCCTTTTTTCTTCTACTCTCCCGTTACAAGCGCACTTGAGCACATGGTGCACGGTGCGGCTGTCGTACGTCATCAGCTTAGCCGGAGAGAGAGAGAGTGTATGATTAATTATTTTGACGACTTTGTTCGAATCTGACGGCGGTGCGCTTGGAGCTGTGTGACTGTTTGTGTGTGTGTATGAACCGCGACATTAAACGATGGCATAACAAAAGTGCCCGACAAGGATGAGTACGGTGTGTGCGTGTGGATGGAAATTAGGCTGCGACATGTGTTGGTTGATCCGTTTGAACCAATTGCGTGGTTATTAGTGGCGCAGACTATGACGGGGCCTTTTGATGGTGAAAGGATGCTTTCAAACCGTTTTATTTTACGTCGTCCGTTCATTTCACTTTCACTTGGTTGATGTCATTTGACTCAGAAAGAAAACTTGTTTATACTTTATGTAATCTTGAAAGAATCATAATAACACACGAACGAATGGTTAAAATATTTTAAGTAATATTCAAATAAATCATCACATCTCTCAGTATGTTTTGGTATCGCAAAATATAGTAAGTTTTAGATTGTATAATATACTTCCATCAAGTTTTTGCTTGTCTAGTTAAATGATCTGATTTTCATTTTGTTTTTCTATTTAAATGCTTTTAAATTGAACTTAATATGATGACTGTGACGGCTAGGTTAAATGGCTAAATAATTATAGACTTTTTAATTTCGAATGCCTATTGGACGATTTACTGAATCGTTCCTTATTGATTCTACCATGACCTTATAGACTTATGATCCAACCAACTAAGAAAGTTGTTTACATTATTAGAATTAACTAAATCCGAATATTATATTATAAAAATATTGCTTTCCGTATAGTAATAAAGCGATGTGAGGCAAATAATGCAAAATAGTATCTGATATGTTTGCTTGTATTATGATTATAAATATTACCTTCATTAAACAGATTTCTGGGATCTGATTTGTTCTTCGCGATTTAATCATTTAAAATGTAATAATGATAAAAAAAAGGATCTACCACAATATTACACTGAACTCCTCCACCATCACGAGCTTAATCGTACTCCATTCTCATCATACCCTGCTGGAGAATGCAACACATTGTAGTGTTGTGTAAATTGTTGCCCAGAAATTCCACCCAATAGATGCACCGTGTTTGCAAGCGCCTTGTAGTTTTAACCACAAGCCAGCTGTAGAAGAGTTTACTTTGAAGCTGCACGTTATGCACGTGCAACGCAGCAGCATACACGCGCTGCCACGCCACATCAGCCCAGCGTGCTGGGTTATGCTTTTGTTCTCCCGAAGGCGCATACCATCGAATATCTTGCAAAGTGCATCGCTTCGTATCGCAACTGCATGCAACCTTGTTTCTCCCGTTTGGCAGTGATGTGGACGCCAACGGGCAACGTATCTTTGTTGCATGTAGTCCGTTCGTGCGGAACTTCATTTTCTATCGTTGAAAGAAAATTCAAAGACAACTTCTAGCGACGCTACCCGTTGCTTACGGGATGGTGAAAATGTCCAGTAAACACAATGTCCAGTGGGCGGCCCGGTGGTTTATTTGGCAACGGCGCTAGTCCCTAACACGACCGGACTGGGTTCAAATCCCATTTGGACCGTCCCCCCGTAGCACGGTTTGACTAGCCTGCTACGTGGTAAAATTAGTCTAATACGGCCAGGCCGTTCTAACATAAATAAAAAAAAAATCCCATAAAACACTCTTCCTTTTGGTCAGTGTCTCCGTGTTATATTACCTTCTATCTGCTCTATCAAATATTGTTCAATACAAAAAGGAATTTAATTGTGTATAATAACACCAAAGCAAAATGTTCTATCAATTAGCATCCAAACATCGAGCACAAGAATGATGGAATAAATTATTCTCCTTTTAAATTGCTGATTTACATGAAACGATTTCAGAAAACAGTTCAATAATAGAAAAAAACCAATCAAATTTATGCAAAAAAGGATACGAAAGTAGTAATTGTTGTATTGAACCAAAATAAAAAAAAACACACATAAACACAAACACATTCATCTAGATGATCGCAACCAAAACCGAACAGGTAATATGGGATGTGGGCGGGTGCAGCATACCGCATGTTTATTAATTAATCTGTTCAGTAGCATTCCGGCCACTTCCCGTGCAAAAGTGGTTACGCATATTAAACATCCACCGTTGGATGGCCACCTCATATAGATTATCAGGATGCCTGCGGTGACCAACCCACTCGCCACTCGGGGAGGACGAGCCGGCTGAGTCTTTGTTTTCCTGATTTTGTGAGTGTGTGTTTGTGTGTGGTTGTGT
>STHB01033047.1:0-22332 GCA_018908115.1 Anopheles rivulorum
CCATCTTTTGCATTCCTAGAACTGTGATTGAACCGTGTCCGGCACTCGAATACGAATCGCAAGCGCAAACACAAACAAAAGTGCAACAAACAACGCTCGGGCGAAGGAGTAAAACATTATTGCAAACACCTTTTTTTCACCAAACCGGACCGTAGCACATGGCACACGGTTTATCCTTGCCGTGTCGATCGAGTTCTGCTCAAGACCTCTTTTTTTGTCTGCTGGTTGGAAGTGCCATTTTGTTTGGCGATTTCTCGAGTGATCTTGTGTACGCTCTTTGCTTCATCTATCTTTGCCCATAACCGCTTTATGACCGTAAACATTTCCAAACAGTGGAAGCAGGTCAGGATGGACAAAAGATTTAAAGGACGGCCTGTCGATCGGACGTTTAACATCTTTTTTTTTTTTGTTTTTGCTGTCGTTCTTTTGCTAAGCTTAGAACTTTACTGCCAAACTTCGGCACTTTAACGGTTCCAGAAAACCCGAAAAACCAAAGAAGTGTTGCAAAACGACCAAACCGATCAGCGTCATCGAGCAGGAAGGCACCAAAAATCCCAAAAACTAAAGCACACACGGACGGGTACACAAGGGCTTGGTCAACTACTCGGAACCTCGAAACAAGCAAAACAAAAAAGACAAAGTGGAAACCCAAAACACCAAACCCTTTCTCCACCAGGCTGAGCCTTCGCAATAACATAACAGGATTAGCCGCGGCATTACAACGCATAATACCTGTGAAAGCTTTTTTTCCTATGTTCGTTTCGCGACCGGCGCTGACACCGGTGCATTGTTGTAGCTGCAACCGATGCACACGGGAATCCTTTCCATTTTCCGTTTACCGTGACCGTTTGTTCGCCGAAGGACAATCGCCGGTCGGCCAAATCGACTCGGCAACAAATTGTGCAGAAACCTTTCGCAGTCAGCACGCAGTTGGTGGCGTGCGCGGTACAAGTTGTAATGCCTTTTGGGCGTAACAGCAACAGCACAGAAGAAAAAAGCCCTCGAACGTTAATCCAATCATGGTCACGGTCAAACGGCAAAAAAAAAGGCCCGGGGAAAGCTTTGAAGTTCTGCAGCAGGTATTGGCACACACCAAACAAACAATTAGCCAGGTGAAATAAGAGAGAAGAGAGAGAGAGAGAGAGAGAGAGAGAGAGAGAGAGAGAGAGAAACATTTGTAGTCTAAAAGTCATATTAGATCAGTAATAACATTACAAATTATGTATTGCGCAAGGAGATAAAGAATTTGCCAATAAAACTCAAACTTCTCCAATATCGATGTTTCCACTTAAATTTATGTTTCTTTTTTAAACAATATAATTCTAGTTAACGTAAGATCTCTTAAAAGTCTGTTTCACAGTACGAGCTTCATAATTAAAACACTTTAAAATAGCGTTTTTTAAATTTCAGTCTCGATATCTCATAAATTCCAAACAATATTCCAAAATTTCTACACACATACGCCAACATTGTCGGTCGCATATGCAAACGTTACTTAACATGATCGCCCCACTAGAAACGGCTTATTTAACGGCGACCCATCTCATCTTTCCGAGCGGTTCGACCTAATCTCCACTTTCCAACGATTTCCAACGAAATAAACTCCCGAAACTCCCGGCGCCTTTATTGGTGTGTGTGTGTGTGTGCGTATGGTAAAAATAAAAATTTCTCCATGATCAAAATTAAAACCAACAAAAACAAATACAACAACAACGCGACATACGTTGGGCCCATACATTTCCGGATCGCATTGGACAATTTCTTGCTTCCTGTTGGTTCTTCTTTCTAATGGTCGGTGCCTCTCGTTTGCACTCGTTCGGTTCACATTTGGCGATTCGTACGGGGGATTTTTCAGTGTGTTGGTGCCAGATTTCGTACGCAAAGACACCAAGCCTCGTGGCGATCGTTGTGCAGCATCCCGCACGATCGTAAATACGGTTTCATGCGCTGGTGTTGTTTTGCTTCTTCCTACGATCGTTTCTTCGATTGTCGCCTTTTTCCTTTGCTTTTTGGCGAAGAAACACATTAACGGGCGGGCGAGTGAGATTAAGCGAAAGATCAGTATTTGAATATTAAGTTTGTCGTGTCGTTACCGAATGGAAACAAAAAAGAAACAGTTTTATATTAACACAATTAATGTCGCTTAATACGCAAAGTAGCAAAATAAAATAGCGTTTTTCTAAATTAATAAAAGAGCCAAAATTAATTCAACTATCGTAACGCAAACTTCTGCTCTCTATTAAATTCAATGCGTTAGTGCGTCCCAACATAATGACAACCAGCTGTCATGGACATTTGCCGTTGCAATACAATAATTGAAACGAACGCCAAATCTTTCTGCTGCCCAAATGCTTCAAACAATACACACACACACACACCGTAAACGAATCGCTTGGCTGCGTTTCAACCTCAAGGCGCCACCCGTTGGGCATGGCGGCAAGCGCACACTGAAGGAGGGCACAAGAAGCGGTCAGTGAAACCGCCAGGCAAGAGGCAGCGGGGCGCGGGGGGGGGGGGATGAAAGAAAGGGTAGGTGGGTTTACAGCAAACGGAATTGCGTTGCGTTGTGCTTAGAAGGAAAAACAACATTAACCGTCGTCGCCTGATTGGTGGAGTGCGCTCCGTAGGGAAGATGCGACCCACCGAAGCACGATCATCATCGCGATCCATTGCTCGTGTTCGCGTACGCATTAATTTTCGGCTCAGTGCAAGAGCGAGACGC
The DNA here is from genome assembly GCA_018908115.1 of Anopheles rivulorum. Lineage (NCBI taxonomy): Eukaryota > Metazoa > Arthropoda > Insecta > Diptera > Culicidae > Anopheles > Anopheles rivulorum. The sequence continues at coordinate 2,723 of STHB01033047.1, forward strand.
GTACTTGCGCGCTTTTCCCCACCCAGAGAGCGCAAATTGCTGCCTCCCCACCAACCCCCAACCCCCCACTACCACCACCCAGATATATATATGGCTCCCACGGGGTGAGTGAGTGCGAATGAGTGAGTGCACGTTCGGACATTGTGGGGTTGCTTAGCGTTAGCTCGCTCGCACCTGTACGCGGCACAAGTGGGTTGCACCTGCTTTGGTGTGTGGTGCTGTCCGTGCAAAGCGGTGAGCGAAAGATGAGCGCTTACGTCACACACACACACACATACACACACATATGAAGCGCGCGATGGAGCAGCCTCACTGCCCACAGCAACGGTTACGGCGAGCAGGAAACATTAGAAATATGCTAACAGTGGGCAACAGGGACAGGAAGCGGCCCTGCAGCCGGCCGAGCGAGATGGAACGTTTGCCGCTGTGCCGAAGACCGGGGACCGTAAAAGCAGGGGAAAAAACTAATAAAAGATGGTAATTTCAAATTCACGTACGCGCTCTCTCCCCTTTTTCGGTCGGTTGGCCGATGCGGGCTCCAAAGCAGCCCCGAAAGGGTGTACCGTCTTGCCCGTGTTGCCACACACATGCGCACGTTTTTGTTTTTTGGGCGATTCTAATGCCTAATGCCGTCGCGCTGTGTGTTTGAATGGGAAATGTTTCGTAGCGAGTGAGATGCACACAGTAGGCGCCCGATGCGTTGCTCCCCTATCCGTGAGTGACCCGACCCGACAGCAAGCAAAACAGCGGCACTCGTGGGCGCTCACGTAATTTTTACTGCCGGCCAACAAGAATCTAACACATTTCTAATGCATTTTTGTTCCTAATTCTTTGCTGCTGTCAAAAAAAAGGAAACACTTCACATGCGATCATTCTCGCCTACCTGATCTGTGTTACACCGTGTGGCGGGTTTTTTTTGCCTCCCTAAACAGCATCCCTCACAACAGGGAAACGATTGCTACGATTTGCTCGGTCAGCAAACAGGAGCACACGCAGCAGGATCAACCATCCTGGTGCACTTTCTCATTGCAGCATGCCATGATTTTTTTTTTTTTTGTTACCTTCCTTTGCAACCTTCTCAACACTCATTTCTCACGTCTGATTTATGGGTTCAATTCGAACCTTTAATTCGTCGTTCCGCTGCGCATGTCTTACGCATTTGCTTTCCACGTGCAGCCGATGCATTAGTGCAGGTGAAAGTGTTTGAAGTTAAGGAGTCTCTTGTCCTGTCCTTTCATTTGCTGTACGGCTGTACTTTATCACGGTAAAAGGTACGAACGGTCGCAGAAGAAATCGGCCAACAAAATGAAGCACATTCTACTGTGGTTGACACTGTTCTTTCTCTGTTCTTTCTTCGCTTTTTTTTGTTGTTGTTTTGTCTTTCTTTCTTGTGTTTCCCGATCCCTTCTCAAGCTGACAAATGAATTGAACTGCAGGCTGACACTCGACGATGGTACCAACGGTGATATTTGAGCCTAATCACGATCGTATCACGCTTGCTGCAAGTGCGTTTGGGGGAAGGAAAAGGTAGAACGAATTGTGCTCGAACGAAGATCGGTTCGGATTAGGAATGACGCCAGACATTCCTGCGTTTCGGGGTGGGATGACTTAACTTTTCGCTAGATTAAAGTAAAAGCGTTAAAGTAAAGTTCGTTAAAATTTTTTTTAAAAATGGTAATAATTTCATTATTTTCTTTCTGCTGCACAACTTAGAAAATTTGTAGAAATTGAGTTTTTGTTTCCTTTTTTTTGTTCGATTGGTTTTTTGATTTAATAGCATCACAAAACTGGCTTCAATACTTTCGTGCCTTACGCAAAACCGCACAACCAGTGTGTGTGTGTGTGCGCTTTGGATGAAATAGGCGAGCATATCGACGCTAAACCAACAAAAAGGTACCAAATAAATCAAAACTCCAAACACTTTTAATTAACTTCCTAGTTCATTACTCAACTGGTGCGCTGATTTGAAAGCCTTCGCTTTAATTCAGTTTCTTAGCTTAAGATAGCGCCACAAAAAAAAACTAATAATAAAGCCCGAGAGAAAGTGGTTTTTACGTGTTACGCACCGTATGGGGAAGCTATCTTAATGTGTACGCATTTGTTGAACTAAAAAGCAAACCATTCCATTGAAATGCATCTCGTTATGCAACTGGGGCTTCGTATTTTTCCTTCTTGGTATTTGAAGATTAAATGTATATCGCAATAGCGATATGGTAGTCGTATCTGTTTATAACCTAAACTTTGTATTAGATCCTATATTGTGGATTTTGTATAAAAATGAAAGTTTTTTATTTTAATTTAACGATTTGTTTAAAAAAAGCAGTCAATTTTATATTTAATAATCCTAACTCGCATTTCGATTTCAATGCATTTTCTCATCAACACCATTAGAAGCGTATGCATTTGTGTGTGTGTGTGGTTTTTTTTTGTTGTTGTCACTCACAATGTGCAACACGCTGAATTTAGTGTTGCGCTGCAATCATCCATCTCCAGCGTTGGTGTGCGTATTCAGTTGCTTTGGTGATGTATTGTGTTTCGTTCGCCGCGGCGGTGTCGAAATGCCAAAACTGCAAAACGCACACATTAAATCACTCACCGCCACTCGCCGCAGCACTCACCCACATCATGCACGCTCGGCTACAGGGGATGCTGTGTGTCTTCTCCTGCGAGCGCACTCACCACCTAACATAATCACAGCATTCGTACAGGTCTACAATGTACATTGGATAAGCCGACTAGGAAAAAATGCATACAAATAACGTACAAATAACAAATTAAATGAATTTAAGAACCTTCTTTTATTTTTAAATTGTGTTAAAATTTCTAACCCATCGTAAAATGCAGCTAAAAAGTGGAAGGAAATTATTACAACAGCACTATATGTGCAATGTTCAATTGCCGCTCGTAACTCGTAACGTCATCACACACCGGAGCTGATGGCAAATTTTCGTTGCGTACACTGTTTGTCTCGTTTACGCCATTGCATTATCCTAATGCTATGCTCACTATGATGCTGTCAGTTTCTAATGGTAAAATACTTCTCCGTTGCTCTGCCCTGTACGCTAGTCCGCTCGCTACCTTTCTTATGTTGAACGCAGAAAAGTGTTGCAATTCTTCGCGATTATTATTGACAGGAAGATGTCAAACTTAAGAACATATTCAATTTTTTACTTTTATTTATACATTTTCATTAACCATTTTATGAGTTTCCTCCTTTCTCTTGAAAACCCATTGCAAAATAAGCACAATTTTGGCTAAAATAACACAAAACCCTTCGTACTCACCATCTAAGCGCGCCGGCTTAGGGGTCTCTATTTCGCCGCACGTTGGTGTGCGTAGAAAACACGCGGCAGTTCGTGCGGTTCCGACCGAACCGAAACCCGACGCAAATGAGAGCGAGAGAGAGCCTGTGCAAGTGCTTGCCCGCTCGTTCGCACCGCCGCGCGCCGTACCCGGGGTGTACCATTATGCTCCGGTAATCTTCGGCTCCGGTACACGATGTGCGCACTCTGTACAGCGGCCAGCTTCGGTGGCAATTTCTGTATGTACCAACTGCTCTTGCCGTGCGGACACGTGCGTTCCGGTTGTGCCAGCGTCGTCTCCTCAGTAAACCATACACGGACACACAGTGCGTACGCGGCGCCGCGGGAAAGAAAACAACAAAAGGCGAACAAGACGCGCGGCCAGTACAGTACAAAACGGCCCTCCACAAAAACAAAAAAAAAAAGCAACCGTGACGGGCGCGGGCGTTCTCGGTGTGTGTTTGGTTTGTTGCGTCGAAAGCTAAAAATTTAGATTAAACGGCCAAAATCGACAAAAGAAAAATAGAAAAAAAGGAAAAATTGCACAATTCCACGTGCAGCCTAGCCGCGGGATCACGCACGGTCTCCCAGTGCAGTGTCGGTTTAAAGTGTAAGTGTGAAGCAGAGAGAGAAAAAGGGAGTCAAAACAGAAATCATTCACAAATGTGAGTTTGCCTCAGTTTTCTGTCACCGGGCGAACGATCAAGAGATCGTGACAGAAGCGTACTTACCAGTGATCGCCATTTGTTTGTTATGTGATGGGGAGTTTGTTTTTGTGTTGGTCGTTAAACAAGATGCAAAACAGCAAAAAAAGTTATAGTAAATATATTGCTGACTAAAAGTAAAATATTGTGGCAAATGCGCTTGAAAGTGATCTTCAAACTCGGAAACAAAAATATAGAAAAAGTTTTTAAACAATCGAAGGAGTTCATACATTGTGTGAAACTGTAAAACAAACCAAAGCTCCTTATTTTTCCCCTTCGACTGAACAACAAAGTTTAATGTTTACATAAATGTGCAAAAACAAAAACAACAAACAGAAACATAGCGAAAAGATTCCTCCAAAGTGCAAGATATCCGCAAATCTACCAATTATATCTCATTATCGCATTTGGTGATTGTGTTGCTCGGTACATTTTTCCCTCAATTCGTCCCCGAGGAGGTGTGTCTCCGTCTGAATGAAATTAAAAACAAAATCTGATGCATCATTAACGTCGCAGCTTTAGGCGTGCGAGCTTAGCGTTAATGCGGATGCAGCAAGAAAATTATCAACAACCGATTCGCAACGAAGGGATCCACCGGAGGGATCACTACTTGTGCGTTTAATCAAATTAATTAGTGCCCGTGCCCCGTTCGAACCAAGCCCGTATCAGCCTGGCCTGGCTCTACCTGTGCTTCTATCATCGGTCACGACGGTAAAGACTGATAAGGGACAGTGCCCAAAAAAGAAAACAAATTCACTTATCGCTCAACAACCGGCCCTCGGTCCGTCACCGAATCTTTGCCGTTTGCTGGTGCTCCGGTGGTACAATCACGATGATCAGTGTCAGGGCGCATCGAATGCGTCGATCGTCGCGATGATAGCTGCCCCTTTTATAACTATTTTATCAAACCGGTTGTCTGATTGTCACCCTTTTACAAGCACGGTACCATCGTACAGCCAAATGGTTGTTTACGGTATTTGCATCACACCTGCGGGAAGCGGGTTGCTATTTCACTACTTGCAGTGGAGAAGCAGGTTGTCCTTTTAGAGGGCGCGTTTTGTTTGTTAATTAATTTTCCAAGCGAGCAAAAAGAAAAACACACCAATCGGCATGTTTAAATAAATAAAAACATAGCAAAAAAAAGGAGAAGAACGCACTCATTTCACCCCGATAACTATCGTACAAAGTTGTTGCAGTAGTTTGTTTGTTGGGTGGGAAGTGTGCATGGCCCACAATGCCCTAGGATACTGATGCTATCAGTAAAAGCGAGAGAAAGAGAAATAGCGCGAAAAAAGAAAAGGCACATCAACACCCCAAACCGGGGTTGTAGTTAATCAATTGTTTGTTGCTGTTACTGTTGTTTGCTGTACATCTACCCCCCCACGCGTCCCGAAACATCCCCCAGGCCGACCCATCCCATTACCGGCACTCGACGTCAGCGCGTCCCGAAACAAAGTTGATTGATTTTGATTATGAAAAATTTGAACCAAGTGATCAAAGTGTGCATGCACCAAAACACATCCCCATCATTTGTGTGCCCAAGAACCATACGTGTGTGTGTGTATGGTTTTTTTCATTATTTAATGTGTGCATTTGCGTTGCGTTGTGCGTATTTTGGTTTTTCTCTTGAATTTCGTTTAATTTCGTGTGCCTTTTCGTATGTGTTTGTGTGTTAGGTGTATTTTTGTATGTGTGCTGCAATGTGTGAGTGGGGGGACAAATGTGCAAATATCAGTTTGAGATATGGAAGAAGAGAAGAGGTGCATGATAGGAAGAAAGCGTTTATTATTTTGTGATGTTTCCTTTTTTTTTGTTTTGTTTTGTTTATTTTTTTGTTTTTTCCACCGTCACCTTGTTGTGATCCAATTTCCAACTGCGTGCAGGTGTGTAGTGACGAGCGGGCGGTGAGTGAGAACAGTGAAGCACATGCGTTCACGATCAAGTGAGAAACGGTGCCAAACAAGCGCGTTTCGCGTAAAGTGAGAAAACGTTTCCCGGGGGGGGGGAAAAACAAAAAGTTTAATTTTAACGTTTTTTGTATTTAATTTAATCTTTTCACTTTTAATTTAAATTGTTCCCAAAAGTTTCCAATTTTATTTGTGTTAAAATTAAAACAAAAATGCTGTGCCAATTGCGTACCCAGTGACTGACTGATATGTGAGTAATTGAGGCAACTAGAATAGTACAGACACGCACGCACGTACCGGGGAAAAGCGGACGCTGTCCTGTGGTCCGGTGGTTGTCGATATCAGTGCCGAAGAATAGAGTACCATTTTCGGTACGAAAGTGATCGAATTGGTTGTTTTTTTGATCTGTTTCGACTCAGAAACCGGCACCCTTGGGCGCATTAGCCACACCAGCGAGCGTAGCAGCGGCAAAAGGTATCAACCATTCTTCGCCAGTGCTTTTGCCATTATTTTTCTTTCCAACCACCCCCCACCCCACTACCCCCGAAACCCCGGAAAGTAGGACCACAGGCAAGTGTTTAGTTTTGCCGTTCGGAATGGTTCGGGCATCTCACGTTACACATCCACACGCATCAAGTTGCATCGGGCAATGCGGGAGATCGAAGCCTCCGGATGCTGACGTGTGCATTAGGTTATGCACCTCCTTGCTGGGAAATTCTAAACTCTCCCTATTTTCCCTCACCCGAACCATCGACTATCGATCGGGTGAGCAAAAAATCCCCTTTTTTCCTCCAATCGGATTAATCAATATCGCGAGCGTGCGTATGTTTCGATAGCTTTAAAGGACGCAATGAAAGGCACCCAAAAAAAAAGGGTAAATCATTCCAGGTTTGTCGGGATGGGGGATTTTTTTTTCCTGCCCAACATCGGGAGAATACATTTCCATCCTCCTTTTTCTTTTTGTGATTCCCGCCGTTTCGGGACCCGGGCTAACAGCGAACAAAAATTATCGAGTTTTCCAAGCTTCCGCTTGCATTTGCTCGCTGCAATCATTATTATTATTTTTATTACGCACAATCGCGTGCTGTCCCATTGCCACCACTTTATTCCCTTTCTGTTGGTGGTGGTGGTGGTGTTGGTGGATGCTGGTTCTTACTCTCCGAACCTGCTCACAAATCATTTAGCGCGGAAAAAAAAGGAATGTGGCGGCTTCTCTCGACTCTTGTTCGCTCGGCTCTCGCTCGGCTGGCACGCTGCTGGTCGTCTGTGCCAGTCAGCTGTTGGAGTGTCCTGGCTGATGTCATAAATCTCGTCCGTCTTTTTTGTTCGGTGTTTTTGCCGGTCGATGGGTTTGTGGGTGGGTTGCGCGCCGTTCAGCCTTTCGATAGATGCCACCAAGAGGGAGAGCGAATCTTGCGAATAAGAGCATTCCTTCTCGAAAAGGAAACATGCCGTAAGCCAACCTCCAAAAACAATCGGGAAACACGAAAGGACCCAAACAGATTTTTTTTTTGTTGTATTTTTGGGGTAAGATTTGCTAAAATGAGGCTTTCTTTTTTGTTTTATTTTCTAACCCAATTAAAAGCATCGAGCGTACTGATTGGAAAGAAAATCAATATGAACATTAAAACTGCCATCTTCATTTCACTGAAACAGCAACTCAAAAAGAAGGAAAGCATTTCCAACCCCTAGAAACCGAATTTCCACCCCCGGTTTCTTGTGCACTTTAGTGTATGGCCACGGGCCAAACCCCGATGGGAAATCGAAGGACAACAATCGGGCAGACGATCGATTGTCCCTCCCGGTAGCGCTTCAGGTTCGCTAGCTGCTTGGCAAAGCGGCACACAAACCAACCCAAAACCCCTCATTCGGGCCTGACCCTGCCCAGAAGAACACTTTGCACCCTACGTTGAAGTTTTCTTCCTGTGGTTTGCAACCTCCGAGTTCCGACTGACACTAGGAAGGGAAAAAAAGGGTCCAGCTTTTGCAGTTGCAGTTCCCGTACGGTCGCGTGTAACATTTCATTGTGCACCGATTTCGCACAGCAAAAAGCGTAAAGGGGTTGTTTTTTTTTTTTTGGCCCAATGTCTCCTGCTGATTAGATTTTCGGGATGATGATAATGCGCTGGCCAAACCCTCCCAAGCGGGCGCACATGCAGTTTTGTGTGCCGAATGCTCTACTTTTCGGTGGCGGTGACGGTTTGATTTTAATAGGGTCCGTCGTTGGTAATGTTGGATGTTGGGCTTTTTTTTTTTGGCACAAATATCGATATCGATTCGCTTCCGCTGGATTAAAACAACCCTTCGTAAGCGTGTTCTTGCTTGCTTGCTTAACTCACGTGTCATGTATTTTTGTGTGTTGCCGATCTGCAAATTTAGAGAGCGTTTTTTTTTCCTTTCTTCAGCAATTCCCACATGGGCGGGTGGGGGCGAGGCAGTGACACATAAACAGGAAACCAGGCCATAGTTCTGGCGCTCTGGCGGATATGGACCCTTGGTTTCTTTTTCTGCAAACCGCTTCGCCCAAAGAAGCTGCGGCAATAGCCAAACGAAGTAAAGTGTCACATTCAGTGCTATCGGGTTGCTTGTACAATGTTTTTTTGTTTTGTTTTGTGTTTAGTGCGGGACTGTACTTGCCTAACGCGCAAGCAATGCCGACGGAAGTCAACCTCCGGTACGCGAGTCTTGAGAGTTTGTGCGAAGACCATGACCACGAATGAGCGTTTCCGTTTGCCAATGTGCTGCCACATGCTCTAGAACGGAGGGGTAATTTTAAACCTGCTGATACAAATGAATTTCTTCGTTTGCTTCACGCGTGTTATTAAGCAAGTTGATACTACACTAGAGACACATTTATCTTATCATTAAAAATGAGAACTATTTTTTCCTTTCCTGTCTTTTTTTTTTAAATCGATTTCTTGCTAATGAGTGTCTTCGCCTTTCGACTCATTCAAATGCGATTAAATATGCATACCAACTAGTACTTTGTTCCAGCTCGGGTGACAATCCATCGTCCCGTCAGCACACTTGCCAAGTGTGCTATCAGTGTCACAGGAAGGAAGGAAGAACAGAAAAAAAACGCCCTCAACCGAGTTCCACCGTTCGGGACACGTAATGACACGTTGTTAAATCTTGCCTCCCGCTGCCACCGAATCGATTCCAACCGATTGATGACCCGGTGTACGGTTTTCGACGCAAAGTCCAATCATTAACGGGTATTCCGCCTCCCAGGTACGTCTGCTCAAGGGGCGTCGTCTTCAGTTGCTAATTTTCCCATGCGAACCCACCGGACACACGTGCTTGCTGCGCGAATTGTGAATTGGAAAACAATAATTTATCTACACGCTTTTTTTTTGCGATGGTGCTAAGCTTTTGTTCCCGCGTTCCCTTTTGGTGTGGTAGAACCCGTGCGAAGGAAAGTGCACATTACACCCTTCGGTGCATTATTTTTGCAAGCGCATAATACCTTCCCCCCCATACCTGATAACCTACTTTACAGCAGTACTGCACCAGCGAAACAGTACTGTTCATGGTAATTCTTCACCAGGGAAAGAAAGGCATGCATTACTTCCAACGTGTCCCAATCGATTACTATCGATCGGTAGCAGCTACTAAACAGGGAAAAGGATTTATTCACGCTTCAGCACATGTTCGCGCGCACTTGTTTTCGTTGCGTTCCTTTTTTGCGGCTGCCATGCGAATAGTCTACCTTGCAGGGGTAAAAGTGGGGGGGGGGGACACTCACTCGGTTAGATCATCTTTTGCAGGGCGCTCATTATCCTCATTACGCTGATTCGCTGTAAGAATGGGTGTAGTGATGCATATCGCTACACGTGGAGCCTAGCAAACTCGAATGTTTTGTGCTGTTGTAACTAAAGAGTAAAACTGGTGAGAAATTTTTGCAAATTCTCTTCGCCGGGAACGGAAATGTCTCTCGCAATGTTTGGGGCTGTTTGGGGATAGAATTTTGCGAACCGCACCACATAACATAGTTGCTGTGCGGCTGGTCGGTAAACGGTTCTGATTGTGCTGCTACTGCTGCATCACCCAACTAAGGTGGAGCACCCGGTACTCCCCCACCCACCGCCCCCTCCACAGCACCACAATTCCGTTTCCTACCTAGAGCGAAACGAGTAATTGACTTTAATTGAATTAATCGAACGAAAGCAACGAAACGTACCAGGCGTACCCGTGCAGAGCGCTAATGCACTAAAAGTTCTCATAGTGAATATGGCCGTCGTTAGAGCGACGGTGAATTGAAGATGAGTGACGAGTGGGAGACGAATGGTACTTATACCAAACATCCAAACAAACACACTCAAGCAGAATGTTGCGGTTGGTGAAAGATAGTTGATAAACCTGGCAGTTACCTTCCAGCAAGTGAGTAGTAAATGTAAAGAAAAGGTTGAAATAAAACTCACAGAATAAAAGGCAAAGACATAATAAGGGAAAAAAATCGGGACCTTGCATCACAATACTTCCCCGTTTTGGGTGAATGTTGAAGGAACGTTCGCCGGGTAGCTTAAGTTGCTCCAGTGAGTCACCGGTGGGTGAGAAGGGCATGGAAGGGAACTAGGGTTTAATCTAATTGACAATTATGTAACCAAGGGAATGCACAGGGAAAGGTGTTACGAAGAGAGAGATAGAGAGAGAAAGAGAAAGAGAGAGAAGGAATGAGCGATACGGAAATCACACAAAACGTTACCACTGCTTGGGAGCGCACGCCTCCGAGGAGCAAGTCCCCGAGGGACTCCGGCGTCCATCGACCGTGGGCAAGGGGTAAAAGGGTTGGTTACCATCACCACCACCACCAAGCAGCTTGTTACTTGGTCGTCTCTTTGCTTTTGCACGTGAAGTGCGCGAATGTGCGTTGGATAATTCAAATCAACCCGAAATGCCAACCTAATGGCTGGCGCTTAAAGCTCCATTTCTCTGCCATAAAACGAAGGTACTCCCCTCGCCACAGGTATCCCAGGGGAGAAAGGGGGGTGTAGTTGGAAGATAGTGGAAAATTGAGCCATCTTTTCCACCCACGGTTTTGGTTTAAATCACGGATAAAGCTGGGTTTTTTTTTTTGTTGGTTTTGCTGTTAGTTGCCCTGGAGCAAACACAATTCTAGCAGCCCCGGAACGTGGAACGAGTCGAGGTTTTTTGTCTTAAAACTTAATTTGATTAGCGAAAATTGAAGCCAACGAATGATTTATGCTCTCTGGCGTCTACGCTGGTTAGCCCTATCGAGTTCCGGGCGCTTTGCCATCAACCCCACACCTCCTTCCTTCCCTCTCCTCCCATCGCAGGCTACAATAAGGATATAGGACAAACGAGACGGCAAACGGGACGCTTAAATCCGCCAACGGTGTGTGTGAAGTGAAGTGTTACTAAACCATCTTTTCATTCGGCGAATCCATCGATTGACGTTTACCCCGAGACGCCGTGTCCTGCCTTAAAGTGCTATTTTTTTTTTTTTTGGGACAAGGTTTTTGGAGTTGCCCGAAAATGCTGCCAATGTCCCGTACCAAGACAACGACCAAAAACTCGGCTACCGGCCGACCGGTTGAAGAACTCGCACACTTATATACCACAACCGATGGATAGGTGGAGAAAAGGGGGGGGATCAGAAAGGCGCGGCCATGGAGACGAGTAATTAATTCAAGGATTTTTAATCGTCAGCATGGTGCCATCGGTCTTCGCCCTTTTTGCGCTTTACGGGGATGTGGCTTAGAATAGGCGGAAGCGGGAGAAGGGAGGGGGGAGGGGAGGGGTAGTTGAATAAGGCGGTGGCAGGAGGTGGCAATTGCTAGTCGGGAGTGCGTTTGTTTGTGTCTGTGTTGGTGACAGCGGGAGAGCACAACAACAATGCGCACTCGATTTTCCGAGCGAGCGAACGAACATTTGGAACACGAGATTGTGAGCCACGGTGACGAAAAACGGGTTGACGGATTCGGAATCCTAGATTAATACGGCAGCACAGTTATGATTATGAAGCGAGCGTTTGGGTGCATGAAACGGGAAGAGTTGTGAGACAGCACAACCCCTTTAAAGGACTGCCGACCGGAAAAATGGTGTCCGTACCGTCTGCTGTTTGTGCCTTGGTGTACGTGCACCGGCACTAATGTGTGTTTCCCGATTTTCCCGAAATCTGCTTGTATTGGTGCTGGTAATTAGAAGCTCCCACTCACTCGCGCCCAGCGCCCGAAAAATGGCCGGCACACTGGAAATTTGCGGCAAGTCCATCCATCGTGCAGCGGCGGCAGCACCGTTGCAATGTACCGATTTCGCGAGAGGATAAAAACAAACGTGAACAAACAAGACAAAACAGAGCGTGAGAGAGAGAGAGCACGCGCGAACGAGAAAGAATGAGAGCGTCGCGCTATGAAAGAATGAAAAGCAAAAGCTGCAAAAAGGGAAAAAGGATCTGTCAAACTTCCCCTGCAAGGTATGCAACACAAACACAAGCAGTACCCGACAGCAGGCGACACTCATTTATCCTGCCGACACGAAGTGATGAACGATGCCGAAACGGCTTGGATGCCGGTGATACAGGGAAGGGGAAAGGAGGAAAAGGATTAGTTTTTCCTGGCTGGCGAATGCGAATGACGAAAACTAGCGCAAAACGAGGGAGATTTGCCCGTTTACTTTTGCGCGAAACCACTACTGTGTGCAATCCGTCGTGCGACGAATAAATAAAACCCGCCGTCTCGTTTGTGTTGATGCTCACACACACATACACACACACACGCACATCGCCGTATGTGGTGTTGCTGCCGGGAACGCATACAGCGACAGCCGGGCGCTGGCGGGCTGATGTGTAGTTTCACGTGCGAATCAAACGAGATCGCGCGGCTCTCGGTCTAGCTTGTGCGCTAGTAGTAGTAGTAGTAGTAGTTGGTAGGAAATTTATCCTGCACGGCCACGGATGGGAACATCGGATCGGGGTTTTTTTGTTTTGTTTTGTTCGGGCAAAAGAGTTCCTCCTGGTTTCTCTGATTAATCGTTACATTGCCCGCCCGTCACACCGTACCGTCCTCCCTTTCCTTTTGCAGGGTGAAGGGAGAAGGGGAACGGTGGGAAGAAGGTAAGAGTTTGCTCGATCACACACACACACACACAGTCGCGGTGTATTAGCCGGGCATTTACTAAAGGGGGGGAGGTGTGTGAGGAGATGTGAGCGGTGGTTTCGGGTGGGTGCGGAAGTAAAATCGCGCACTAGCGGAATCTGTTTGCTGATTAGGGGTGCTTGCTGATGAGGTGGAACCATCACCACCACCACCACCACCTCACTATTCCTTACCTTCCCCCTCCCCTCTCCCTCTTCACAATCCCCGCTCGCCACTGCGTTCAATTATTTCCACCAAACTCACCTCCTTCCTCCCTCGGTGGTGGGATTGGGTTGGTTGCTCTTGGTGACGGTGACGGGCGAGTACAATTTTAGGAGAGAACAAGGCATTCGAGAGCAATCGGTGCGAGTGCGCAAAGTGAGAGTTCAAGTACTTGTAATAGCCCTCCGGCCGTTCCTCTCCGACCCATCGTCACACGCCCTCCCCCTCCGACCAACTTGCCAAATATCCTTTCGCTCGTGATGAACGACACCAAGCGGTGAGTAATTGTTCGATACAAAAAAGGAGCTAGCGCTCAGCGGCTTTCTGGGGTGGCGTACCTTCTGGGGTGGCGCACAGACGGAGAGAGGACAATAGCAAAAAAAAGAATAAGGAAAATAAAGTAACAAAGCATTAGTAGAGGCTAAAATAAAAGTAACACAGCAAAACCCGAACGGTAAATACTGACACAAAAAGAAAACAAGAAGCAAAACGGGCCTTTTTGCACACTAAATAAAGCGAACATTCGCCCTCAGCTGTGCTGGTGACGAGGACGATTAGAAGATGACTTGCCGGGAAGGATGAACACTTTAAATAACTTGGCACAACACTTTAGAACGACCAGCTGTACAAAAAGGGGGTGGCCGCGGTACGAGGGTAGGAAAGGAGGGTGGAGTAGTTTTTGCAAAAACAACGGCCAGTTACACTACCTTTTGTTGTCACGCTCTCTCTCTCCCTCTCTCTCTCTCGCTCGCTCTCTCGATCGCTCGCTTTCGCCGGTATTACTCTCGCAAGCAGCGTCCTCGATGGATGGGTTGGTTTTGGTCTTTGGATGGAACGGCAACGGCGTTAATGGCTGGGCCATCGCAACGAACGGGGCAAAATGGTTGGAAAAATCAATAGCACAGCGTACAATCTAACGATGGATGATAGTTTTTGCCCGTGCGCTCATTTGCACGGTTCCTGATTTTAATCACCATTACCATGACGCAAGGGACGGTGTGCTCGCGTGTGTGTGTGTGTTTGCGTGTGTTTGCATTGGTGCAAAACTTATCCGGCTAATAAGAAAGCCACTAAGGAAAAACCCACCCTTCGCGGGGTGAACCGAAACACTCACGCACAAAACAATGTATTAATGAGTTTGATTAAATAATATTAATAAATTTCTCCTACCCCCAATTTTGCTTCAGCTTGCAGGCAGTTTGGCAAATCCCTCAGCGGACAGTAGTGTATACTAATGCTGTAACCAGTGTATACTAATTCATCACTATCGTATACTAAAGTGAACGCGCGAGCGCGCGTGTGTGAGTGTAAATCCGCCATTCCGTTGGATGGTGTGTGTGCAATTTGATAGCCAAATTTATCCCGATTTTTTTTATATGCCGCTTAAAATCAAGCACATAAACCATACGGCGGTGCAGGATTTGTTTTGAGACGCAAGAAGCATTCAAATACAAACCGGTAGTGTGTCAGAAGTGTCAAACGGCTATCAAAAAAAAAAAAAAACAGTCAACAGGCAAAATCAACTGAATCGAAGCAGCCCAATCTTCTCACTGGCAGTGCAGCAGCGTCATCATAAGGTAAGTAATGCACTTGAAACAAGATATGTTTTTTGTTTTAATAAAAAAAGAGCAATAAAACGAGTAAAGAATGCTTCGTGAGCCACTGCCACAACTCGTGGAGTTTCGAGGTTGTGGGCATAATTCATTCATACAAATGCTTTTGGTTCGGCTACCGCTTCGGCGAACCGCGGGCATACGCGCACGAGCGTGCACACATTCATGAATATCAATGCTGCCCCTTCGCACGCGTAACGCACGCATTATTTGCGTAAGGTAAGGGCCATGGACCGCACGAGAAACAAACAAACAAACGAACGCAGCCCATTCGCGCCTAGGCGCTAGGCTGCGTACGTAGCGCGGATGCTGCCGACGGGATTTTCCGGGGAGAGAGAATAAAAAACAAACAAACAAAACAAAAAACACACATCCTTTAAAGCATCGAGGCGGACGAGCGAGCGAAAGGTGCGTGGTAACGTGGGTGTGAGAACGATCCGGAAAAGCGGAAAAGCGTAAAAGTGAGAAAAAGCCCTACACCCTCGCCCGGGAGTTTGTAGGCAGTTGGTGGGCCAATTTTGCAACCCACGATAGCGCGGGTGGAAATAAATATTAAATAAAATAATATGTTTCTCCCATCCGAGTGGGACCCGGGGATGAGAGGTTGTTGGGAGGGAAGAGTAGCAGCAGGATAAGCAGGGAAGGTCACATGATGATGACGGCACAGACGACGACACGATGTCTCTTGCTTTTTTTTATTTTTTCTGTTGTCTTTCATTGTTTGAGGATTTTCCCGTTTCCGCGAGACAAAAAACAAGCATAACAACATAGCCGCATGTTTGACTATATGGGCCCCGCGAAAGCGCGTTTGTCAATAAATGCTGCCCTGGGTGTCCTTCGCGCGCGGTGCAAAGGATTCGTCACCGTTCCAACACATTCCGCCAAACGGCGTGTTTGATGTTGTTAATTTAAACTGAAAACAGTTCCCGTGTGTGTGTGTGTGTGTGCGTATGTGTGTGTATGGAAAACAAGCACGAGAGCAAAGGAAAAAAGGCGGAAAACGGGAAAACAATTTACTCATCTTTTACCACCACCGGGGAGAAAAAAGAAACAAACTCTTTGCACGCTTGTCGCCAAAAGGTTCAATCCGGTGGGTGGCATCGGGGGTTCTTTTTTTCCCAGTGTATGTGAACACACACCCACACACCCACAAAGGGACAACGACAACGACAACAACAAGCAAAAAAATCCGAAGGATACGCGTGCCGTCGTTCTGGTGGAACGTGTACCCACCCAGCAAGGAATTTCCCTTCGCATCATTCACTGCCGTGGGGATGCCGTCATCGACATCATCATCATCATCATCATCATCATCGTCGTCGTCGCCATCGTCGGGGTTGCCTTGTCGGGAACCGTGCTAGACGGTGACGCTACGCTCGGTGACGGAACGACGAGCGCGCGACGCACCGAAAGGTGCAGAAAAGAATGCTTAGGGATTCGGAATTTCGGTGGCTTTTCTAGGGCTTGGGGAGAAGGGGAAGGGGGAGAAGCATGAAAGGGGAGAGTAATGGAGTGATGGAGTGGTGTGCGGTTGCCGGGAATTTTCGTGGAAATCCGATTTAGCCGGCAAACCGCGTGCATATGCCAATCCGTGTAAAGGAAGTCCGTGGGTCGATTGTGGGAAAATGACGACTCGCAAAAAAGAAAATCTGAAGGTGGGAGGGGGAGGGGGGAACAGAAGAAAAAAAACGATTTAACTGTTATGGCAAAGCTAACGCATGCTGGTGGTGTGTTTTTTTAATATTTAGCTTTGTGTACACTTGAGCAATTGCAAATTATTCGCACGCTGATCTCGTAATCGTAAACAAACTTTAGAGCAAAATCACCTTCCAAGTGTTTATGGCTGCAGTGCTTTGCCGGCAGTTAAGCATCCTTTTTCCGGGGTTTTATTTTTTATATGCCCTCTCTCCCCTTAGCTCACGGGATATCGCATTTCACGCCAAAGATCTTCACACCGCAAGGAAAAGAAAAGAAAAACATCAAAATGTCGAAGACGGTTTAGAAAGAAAGAAGATACGGCTCCAACACCATTCAAGAAAGTTTCTGCTTTGAGAAGATAAACAAACTCTGCAGAAGGTAGCGTACGTACAGCGAAAGTGGAAAGATCGCGAGAGATGTTCACCACGAAGGCACGAAGCACTTTGATTCGATGACAAACCGGTTCCCAGCACCCTTCAAAACAGCCCCGAGCAAAGCAAAGTGAATCTCTTATCGTGCGAATCGTGCATTGATAAAATGGTGTGAAAATCGCTGAATCGAAAGGTGCGTTCGGTGCGCAAGTTTCGATTCTGATTGCTTGTACAAACTGTGCGTTTGTCCCCGTGGATGACACTTTACTTGGTCTTTTTTGTTGTTGTTGTTTTTCTCCCTCTTGGGGAGAGATCATTCCCACCCGTGTCGGGTTGGGGTTCTGATAAGAAATCATAACGAACCCTCACACCCATACGGCCCATCCCTCTAATGGCATGTGATTGAAAGCGTTATTAATCAATGAGCGCTGTCCACCACCCTCGCCGTCTGCTGACCATGCTGCTGACCAGTCAGCGAGACAAGGCGTCCAGGCGTGTTCCAAGTTTTACGCCCTACCCAGCGTACGGTACGTACGCAGCCTAATGACGGTGTTATCCTGGTCCTGGCCTCCCTGCGGATATTTCGTCATTTTCGTTTTCGTTGACGGTTATTAGGCGCACGATTATGTAATAATAATCGATAGAAACCATAACCGAAGAATGGTCATTCTGTCTGTGCTGTTTCTTGCGCTCTAGCTCGGTGTTTCTGCGTTTTTTTTTCCTGGAAAAAACACCCCGATGCCTTTACCTCCCGTTGGGTTGGGTGGCGCACCAAAACCATACCGGTGCTTCAGTGTAGGACGCACCAACCAACTACCGGTAGCATAACCAATAGCCTGCTGGAAACAATTTCAATTAATCTTAAGTACACGCATAACTCCGGGACACTTTCCACCCGGATCCGGATGTCGATTGTTCCGCGTGCGGAGTTTTGTGATTTCGTTGCCGAACCGAACCGTACCGGCACCCTAATGAATAGCGTGGATCGCTCTCGGTGGATGACGCCAACGGTGCAGAAAGAACGGTTTCTGGTGTGACGAGTTGACCCAAGCGAATATCCCAAGGACCTTCTAGTGACACACAACGTTCTGAGCCGGATGCAGCCGGGTTGGGTTGGGTTTTGTGAGTCCCGAAAGTTTGGCACAAACTATCTGGATACCGAGATCGCCGAAACCTGGTGGTTGACGAGCGTGTTAGGCTTGGAATGGTTGGGGTAGTGAAACGATTAGTCAAACCACTTTTCGACGTGAGAAGTACTTCGTGGAATTTTGTCTGGAAGACAGCAACCGTACCGCGTGAGAAGTGCCAAGAGCCTAGTGAAGTATCAAACCCTGCACCCTAAGCTAGGCAACCGTGGAATTATTGATTTTGTAGTCCTCCCTGTGAGGGCCACAAGCACCGAGTTCTGCCGTCCTAAAGGCATTCGGTTCTTGCGGCGGTACGGCACGGTGACGGAATGGACATACAATTTGTCAAGGCCCTCCTCGGTGCAAATGGAGCAGAAATGGAGAATGGATCGCATGACGACCATCCCTTGCCGTTTGGAGTAAAACTTTCGCGCGAGTGCCTAGCACTTTTTCTGGTGACAGCCTAACACACTGCACGTGTCACCCGGGCTGGAATTTATTCGATCTCTTCCCGACCCGTTAACGTTTTCCTCGGTATCAGTCTCGCGTCCGTCTCGCACAGCAACTTGCGGTGTAATTAACTTAAACTTACATTATCACAATTGAGCGCAATTGGGACGGACGGACGGTGCTTGGATTTTGGTCCGCAAAATTGCGTTCATTTGTACATTAAACCATCCCGCCTTGCCGTACGGGGTGCGACGGGAATCAAATCAAATGCCAACCGACCCAAAAACCTCCGGAGCCCCCAGGAGTGTCTTTGATGAATTGCGTCAATATTCGCCGCACCCGCTGTTGCTGCCGTTGCCATCTGTCTGTGCGCAATGGCCATCGTTACTGCGCAAACGAAGTAGACATTTGCCACCACCGACCTTCCCTTTTCCGCCCGTTGCCGTCCATCCCTGTCGCGTCGACCCTCCGCTATCTAGGCGGGCGAGATCCGCGAGCGCTGATTGTGTGCAGCCCTCGCGTGTCTCTACAAGGCACTCGCTCGCTCGTTCGCTCGCTCGCTGTCTGTCTGTCTAATCGGGCGACGTACGAGTGTGTTGGTGACGCTCACGGCTCACTACGGGGCACTCGGGCGATACCGCGAATCGCGCGCGTACGCCGCTGCCAAAATGTCGCCCGCTGGAGGTCGTGGCAGCGTGCTTTTTGGGTTGAGGGGTGGGAAGGACCGGGGTTCGGCCGTGGCGACGGCAGGGACCGCCCAGAGTCGGTGTCGGTATGGAAAATAATTAATATGTCGTAAAATGTAATTAATAAAGTTTTATTACTTCCTTTTTATCAGCGGAACGGCCGAACCGTTCCGTACATTCGATACGAGCCCGGTCACGCATACACTCGCACTAGAACTACACGATTGTCAATTGCGATTGTCGTCGTCGTCGTCGGTGGTGGTGGTCGTTTGTACATTCGTACAACCGCAACATTGGCAGCAGTTGATGATGGTAACGACCATGACAACGCGCTCGGTGGATGTTCGGGTGTCTTGATGGCCCACTCCATAGCAGCTCCTTAAGCAGCGGGGCAGCCAAATATTGTCGGCCGGACAATACCCAGCCCAGTAGA
>STHB01033082.1:0-22262 GCA_018908115.1 Anopheles rivulorum
GTCCCTAACACGACCGGACCGGGTTCAAATCCCATTCGGACCGTCCCCCCGTAGCACGGTCTGACTAGCCTGCTACGTGGTAAAATTAGTCTAATACGGCCAGGCCGTTCTAACATTAAATAAAAAAGGTAATTATACATATCCAATCTCCTGTTTCGCAAAAAAATTATTGTATATTGATTATCATAAATTGAGAAACGATCGATAAATTTTAAAATCGCCTGGAGTCCACACACTTTCTTTTTAATCTTATTAAACTTAAGATATTTTACCTTTTCCACCTGTGTGTAAGGGGAAAATAATCTTCTAGACAAACGTTTTAGGCCGCTATTTCACATATCACGAACATAGCTTAAATACTCGAGTCGGAAATGCCCTTTTATTAACCAGTGCAGTGTGCTTTTTCATGCACTTCTTCCTGATATGCATACGTGTCTAAATAGATGTGACAAACGCATGCACATTGAAAGGTGGTTGATAGTTTTCATTCTGGAAATGTATTACCCAACACGTTTGTTGGAATCGTTATTATCGTGTCGTATTGGATGACAAATATTGGCTGGTTGACGAAGATATTTAGTATGCTATACATTATTGAGTGGTCTTCTGACAAACTCTCAAAATTTGAACTCGCGCGGTACGCATATTGTAGCAAATCGTATTGCAGTTTCAAACCGGGATAACTTATATTAAAAAAAAAATAGTTGTGTAATCGTTAAATTATATCCTTAAAATCTACGCATGATACTGGAAAAATCTGATTCGCTGAGAAGCTGTGTGACAAACTTGATTTTTTGTTCATAAATTCGCTCAAACGCATATCCACCGGTGTAATAAATAAGTAAGTAACTAGAATGACAAGAGAGTTGTTGGTTTTTGGAGTTTGATCTCCAAGCGATGTGATCAATGCATACGTTGTTACATCCCGGACTCGGGCCAGTGTTTGTTCGTAAATGTGTGAACGTGTTCCATGATATGCCTACTTATGATGTTTGTGTTCGTTCCATTGCGCTAGTATCACCACCATTTCACACAGTCGCTTGTTTGTGCGATAATATTCTGAAACGTTGCAGCATTTGCATACATTATAAAATTTAAATTGCATCGTTTGCAATTGACTGCAAAACGACTCTCTCTAGATGGGATCGGATCCAAACGGCGTTCTTCTCAACTGGCCGCTATAGCTGTGCGCATCATGCGTTTACATTATTGATCCTAGTATTGTGTAATTATGGTTACAACCATAATATGGCGTATATGGTTGGAACCCGTAGCAATTGCTTAATGCGTTTTAAGGATAGAGGTGTTCACATATCAGTGAATTTTAGGAAATCATAGCATCTTTGGTCCATAAGTATGAAGCAGTGAATGTTTTCGAATGGCTTTATATTTTGTACGCGTGCTAACATTTGCATGAAATTTTATGAAGAGAAACGTTATCATACATCTTAAAACCTTGCTTTACGAGAAAATTAAATCATTTCATTGCCAACGATTATTCATTGGTATCATACAGTGATGTCAAATTCATTTAGGCTTACAGGCTGGTTTCCATGTAGAATTCATTCGGGTTATGTAACATGTGATTATTAAAAACAGCTAAATATCGCATGAAAATGACGAAATGATAATAATTCGAGTATCCCGAGTTATTTAATTTTAAAAATCTTCTTGCGACGAAGTCTCAGTTGGTTTAGAAATCCATTATGAGTTTCCTAGTAATGGTAGTAGTTACGGAGATCTTCTAATTTCTTTCCAGGTATTTGGATAGTAATCACGGATTTTTATTTTTATGGCTTTATACAAAAACATGCAATTGTTTCTGACGATCGTGTTTTTAAAATGTCGCTGGTTTTTAGTTTAAAAGTAAAAGTTAAAAAAAGTTAAAGTAAGTTAAATTTCAATAAACCTTATTTTTCTGATATAAAACAGAAGCAAAAATCACGCATTGTACATAATAAAATCGTTATAAACGAAATACTTCCAGCAGATTCATGGTTATCGATTGTTCTTTAGAAATTTTCCTTCAACTCAAAAAAAAAACAAAATTGAATGTAACATCCCAGCAAAAGGCATATAAAAAACGGCACACCTTAAGTATCGAGATCAGTAACGGTTGATTAGCGTTCTTTTGGCATGCTTTATTTTCTGAGCCACACTTTCTCTACACAGTTCGGTTCACATTTCTTTCAACGAAGGGTTTTTTCGCCAGCGTTGCCTTTACAGCGGACAATTATTTAGCTCTTTATCGTTTATTTTCCTACTGATATCGGTTTTGCTTCGACTTCTGGTAAAGTATTGAGTAGAAATTTCTGATCGAAATCGGTGAATCTGATAGAAGTGATGGTTTTTTACCTTCGTCTCATTTGTTTGATTTTCATTGTCAGAGTGTGTACTGCCAGAATTAGTGGATTGCAACGTAAAGGAGGTTTATACTCTGCAGAAAATGGAAAGCAATTTCATCGCAGGTTTTATTTACTTATCGGTTTTTGAAATACTTAGTCGTTTAGTCCGTTGTGACAGAAATCAACATTGGGAATGGGTTTACTCTAAATGCGTTGTAGTTGTTCCGGTTTGCAACCTCGTGTAGCATTGGTTTGTTTTCAAGAAGTTTTCGTTTACTGCTATGTTTTCAAGAAGTCTTCGAAGTGCACTACTAATATTAATCAACGTATTGCCCTATCGAATGAACACATAATTAATCTTGTTCTAGAAAACCAAAGACAGTAAGATAAAACTGTATATCTTCTACACGATATTTTTACAGGTACGCTAAAATTTAAATTATTGGTTTTCTGATAAGCTTTAGTTTTTAATCAAAATATTTTTACTCACTTGAATTCAATAAACATATACACTGGACATGTTTATTGAATTCAAGTGAGTGGAGGATTGTGGTGAATATTCAATGGAATTTTTGAACTAGCATAAACTGAAAATGAGAAAGAAGTTTTTGTGCACATGTTCTTTTTTCAATATTTTATGCATGTGTGGTTTTTACTCTTCAGCACCATTCAGTAATTATTGAAAAAAAAACTCAATTCCTCAAAGTTGAATGATATCTTCGGAATTCGGTTAGTTAAACTTCTTCGGTATTCGGTTCGTAAAATCAATCTTTTTATATGTAGCGTTTTGAACGGCAGCAGTAATGATTGTTTTTGTTATATAAGTAAAGATCGTTTAATATACTTATTCAAAGGTATCAACGGCAGCAATTTATGACAGTTAAAATAATTAAAACAACTTTACAGCAGCAAAAGCCAAAAAACAATACAGTAAATCTTTTTTCTATCATCTAAACGGCTGGAATTCGAAGAGGTACACTATCTGAGGCTGCTAAGAGTAATAAAATGAGTTTGCCATGTTAATAGCTGCGAGTGTGGAACGCAGTTAAAAAAGCGGTGTTTTATAATTAATGTTATTACTGCTTATGGAAAGGAAAAAACAAACAGTGGTGAAAAAGCTAAACCTTTCGCTACTGCTATGCAATGGATGATGCAGACAGTTCTGGCAATATATTTAAGATTTTTACTATGCAGCGTTGAAACATGCATGGAAAAATTAGATACACACCACTTTTATTATTAATAGGAATTCTGTTTCAGTAGCTAAAAGGTCTAGCGTTTCTAAAACAAGGAAACTTGCCGTTAAGTCGAAGTACTTAGTAAAAAGTAAAATTATAACATGTCAAAAATAAAAGTATGAAATTTATTAATTAGATAGACATATGGTAATTAGATAGCATACAGAGTAAAAAAATATTTAGATATCATATTGATTAATTTTGGAATTTTTGACACCATTGCAAAACTAAACTATACAAAGTATTCTATTTATCTTACCTAAAACGATGCCAATATAATCCATGGTTCAGCTTTAATAGCGTTAATTGGTATGCGGATTTTATAGCTGTTGCTCCAGTTGACTTCAGTAAGAGTTTTATCTCATTTTTATTGTGCATTGATTTTATTAATTTTTATTGTATCTAGTATCTAAAAAAACGATACGAAAAAATAAAATGGTTTGTAAATTAAAGTAGGCTTGGACAACATCCCTGTTGGTTTGGATTTTATTTACAGATATTGTCGGGTAAAGTATTATTATTACGTAGATTCATAAACCCGAGATTTAAGAGGTATAACACAACTATTTAAAAAAGGGGTTGTTTCAAGGCATTGCATGGATGACAAATGCACGTCGAGTAAAAATAGTTGAATCTTCAGAAGTAAACAATAACAGATGGTCACTAATGCAAAAGTAGCGTGTGAATGCTTACCAGGATTTAGTCAGGTTATGCAGTTGGGAGCCACTGACCCACCTTGTTTACTGCCCAGTCCTGGCTGCTTCCGTTTAACGTTAATTTTCAGCGATGGACTGAGAAAGAATTGAATTCATATGAAATGAAAATGCCACAAAATAGTATAATAATTGGTCGCCACAACGTTTCTTTAACTGCTCAAGGATTGTGGTGTGGATTGCGTGCTAATTTAATATATTATGCATATTGCAAAGATAGCCGTGAGATCTTATTTAGGTATCTAGATGATAGATATCCGTGATAACAAGGAAGTTAATGAGAATTAAAGCTACATTAACAAACTTAGAGGAATCAATAAAAAAACAAATATTGAAGCACTTGAGTGAGACTTATAGTAAACACGATTTCCTTAGCTGCTACGGTATAAGTTTCGTGATAGATAACTTCAACGACTTCAAAATTGTTAATAGATTTAAGAGTTACAGAGAGTTACCCCAACAGCTCTTCTTGGGGCAAATATCACGGCGCAGATATCAAGAATAAACGAGATTCTAACAAAAATAAACGGCGCATTGGTTTTGTGATATATTTTGGCGAGGGAAGAAAGTCTACAGCAGCTACAAATAAATGGCGAATTGGCGAATAACACGTACACACTTTTATGTTGAGTCATTTATTTTTCACTCGATTGCATCTAAATCAAGGCGGAGATTAAAGAATGAACAAAAAAAAAATAAGGCGAACAAAGTGGTTTAGGAAATTTGTACATTATTTGTTTACCCCGATTGTGGACCGTGGAATTGTATGGATAATATGTTTTTCCATGACTAATGTGCTGCTAGTATCTTTGCCGTTCGAGGTAATTCAATTTCTGACAAAAGTATGTTCGTTTTTTTTGCCGCAGGGACGGTGTTCTGCCAAGCTTCAAAATGTAATGCATATGCGTGTGTGTTTTAGAAAACTTTTCCTTCGTCGTTATGGCAATACTGTTTTATAGTCGTCGTAGTGGCAACACTGTTCGAAGAAAGGAAAAGTACATAAATATTAATTAATTTTACTTCCTTTTACTTTATACATTTTTTCCGTTCACGAAATTTTATCCCTTTCCCCAATACATGGAATGATTTGTAACCGTTCTGTTTAGTCCAATATTTTGAAGCAAATTTGAATCCATTCATGTATTTGCTATTGTGTTCTTGCATGTATACGTTTGGCTATCCATCGTTGCGTTTCATCCACAACGGCGCAAGTGCTCTGTTATGTTATCGCACGTTGACGATGTTTTCATACAGTCTTGAGTGTTATGCCAATGCAACATATCTGAAAGCAAGCTTACATAAATTTAGCTGTATGATAATTGGTCCCAACTGATAAGCGACATTACTGAAAACGACAAAGTTGGTTCGAGCATTTAGAAATATTACGTTTCGATTTTTTTCTACGTAAATTTTCCTTACATTGAAAGATTCCTTACTATTATGTCTGTCGGCGACAGCGCCACATGCTTGCAACAACGTCGAGGCGAGCCCATAAACGCCAACCAAAAGTAAAAATTGCAACGCATCATCAAAATTGCAAATCAATCAGTAAACAGGTTTGAGCCAGGAAAAGGGGGCAAAACAACTGTAAGCTAAGGAAAGGGGGCAAAATTAGTCGTAAGCATTTATTAGGTATATAAACTCAAATTAATTACAATAAATCGTGGTCAATTGAAACAAAGCTTCAACGAGGCTAGAACTCGGTCCCGGCTCATTACCATCCGCCTACATCTCATCCGAACACTCCACCCGATCGCGACGAGGCAAGCACTCGGCCCCGATCACAATGTCTTTACAATTTTAATTGCTTATGAATCTTGTCAAAAAATAAATTATCTAGGCATATCTCGAACGGGTACTGGAAGAGTACAGACAATGCACGAATGATTCATAAAAACAGCAACATCAACTTTCACATCGTTTGTTTCCGCATCGTTTCTCTAGTACCTTCATTTTCACGACTAGCATCAGAACGTATCTGTTTGTGTGTACTCCATCAGCCTCCCAGTGTTCTATTTCTTTCTACTTAATTTTTTCTTATAGTTATTCCATGTAAGTACATCTAAGTTACGCTTTATCATATTTTGATGATTAATATCCCATTTGACGACGTTAGTGTTTACTATTGTGGCGATAACAATGGTAGCTAATAAATATTTGTCTTTTTTGTGTAGTTACATATAACCTAGAGCCGTGCGCTACTTTACGAGTTGAATGAAAAATGAATATATATTGATGAGGCGAAGCAAAGAAAATCTTACTTGTCATAATCAGTTGGATCCAATCAACTACCCTATGTGAACTAACTTTTTCCGTTCTCTTCATGTTAGACAATAATCGTATTAACTGGACCATTGTATTAGTTTAAATTTTTGGTTATAAAACCATCATAATATCAAACCAAGGCGGATTTCGTACCTATCAAACGTTTGTTCGCTGAAGGTTCAACGTGGATTTTTTTTCATGGTAGGACGGCCAGGCTAAACAACAAATGTGAAAACCATTAAACACAATTACAAACTTGATTCGTATTAACAGTCTTGAATGTAGAAAAATTGACTGGAAATTAGTTAATGAGAATAAAGGTTTTGCGATCGGTCTTCGTAGCGTATAAAGGGATTAGAAAAAATAATGAAATGAAGAAATGGTTTATTGTTCAAGAAATTTGTATTTTTTTGGTACTTGAGTGTAATGCGTCATTCATTATTGAATGACATTTTGCTGTCATTGGTGTTGCTATTAATGCCTTAAATTTCCAATGCCATTTTCATGTCACTTCAACTGTAATTACCGTGCAGCATCGAGTAATCGGATAAATGGCATTGTCCCACTTTGGTTGTGTACTATGCCCAAGGGTGAGGATAATTTAAAAGGCATAAAAAAGATTATATTTAGTCAGTTCAGGGTAGTGCAGGTCAAATTCATTGTCGTTATATCTACACCAATTCATAAGGACAAATTGCATTGTTAATTACATATCAATCCATTGTATGTCACGTTAGCTGCCATTTTATTGTTGGAACCCTATCGTGCTTAGCTTCTTTAATATATCGTATGAAGCATAACAACAAGCATTCTGCTTGCGATTAGTAAGTGTCATGACATTTTTAAAAATAAAAGCTGGTCGATTTGCAAAAGATACATTCAATAAAAAATGCTTTTTATTCGCTATAGTTTCAGTAGAATCGAACGGAAAGTAATGCATGCAATGGATATATACATAATCCTTCTACAAACGAAACTCTAGACTTGAACACTTACCATAACTTCGCCTTTAATTAGCATTCCTAGACGTAGGATCACGCGAAAGGCTAATTTCATTGCATACATCGACTTTGAAATAATGGCAAACGTTACCATTAGAACGATCGTGAAGCCATATCCGCTGTTGATAATATTGATGGGTTACAAAGAAACTTTTCCACACGAGGCGGCAAATGGAAGTCGGACAGTATTCCATGTAATTAGCAAATGAAACAAAAGCCGCGTACAAGGTTCGTGTGAAATATGTATTATTTCGTAGGTGTTTCGCTCACGAAAGTGACGCTTGTTTTTTGTGAGTGGTGGAGAGATGGAGAGCTGGATGTAGGATATTCGAAAAAGCTTCTTGAAAATGGGTAATATTTGTGTTGTTTCGCTTTACGCTAGCATCTGAGGAATTGTATACAATGGACATTTCGAAACCGCATTTGGATGTGTCCTTGTTCTCAGCATGTTTTTCGGTGAATCTCTTTTTGCTTTTGCTTGTGCTGAACTCTAAATCCCAAGCATTTTTGAAGAGGATTAGAGTTTTTCAATTAACTTAATTAGGATTTCCCGTCAAACGCCATGCTGTCGTTTGTGTTCATTTGTGAATCGTGACTGTATGCGGGAAAGTCTATCAGTGCCCACTTAAAACCATTCCAAAAAGCCTGTCGAAATCGGACCTGATGCATCCGGCGTAATGCACTGACTGTTTTATTTCATTGCAGTGAAACCAAACATATGCCAAGTGCAGTTCAAGTTGGATACATTGTTCATCGTTGTTCATGCAAGTTTTTAAAATCTGGAATCGTTACAATTTCGACCAGCAAAATATGAAACAACCAAAGCTGTATATTGCAATTTATTGAATATCATACTGAATAGAAAAATCTAGTATATTGTATGGCAATAGATGTTTTTTGCCATTCCGTGCGTCTTTAAAAGTCGTTCAATTATCATATTTGCTTTCCCGTTTTGAAAATAGCAATGAAAAAGCGATCTGAAAATCAACCGACCATCTTACGGCTTGAAGTAGGAATACTTACGAAAGTTGTTTTGTGTAGAGGGGGTTCACTTGCTTTAAAAGCTAACAACAAGAAAAAAGGAAAACTACAATTGCGACTATGTAATGAGTAATATTTTAAGTCTCAATTGAAAATATCATTTTTGATTTCCCATCTCAACTACTCGAAAACTTTTTAGCAAAAATAGAAATTTGAGCACTATCAGTTTATTCGAACTAGGATAACTAGGACCAAGTTTTTTATTGAAAATTTGCAAGAGGATTATAGTAAATGTTTTGATTGTCAATGATTTTGTATTGTAACTCATGGCATTTTACAATTGATACCATTGGGCTAAAGCTGGAGGAAATGAGTTGTAATCCCTGAGTCCGGAAGTGAAATAGAAAATATACTTTAATGCAGTGAAAATATGCATGCGAGCACAGTTATTCTGTTCCCACATTCAACAGTTCCCATATTCTTGATAGCATAGAACTCACCAGACTTGAAAAAGTATACAGTATGACAATTTACATGAAATTTTAATTACAAAAATTCTTTACCACATTGAAAAAATATTGATTAAAGAAGCCTTTTGTATCTTGAGGTACATAACTCCGTGATATGGTATAGTGTAACATTTACATTAAAAAAATAGAAATTTCGTTCTGAACTCTTCCAATTAAAATCAATTGACATTTTCTCCTCGGTATCTTTGGGGTTGAACTTAAAATTTCATTCATCTAGATTGAGAGACTAACGAGTTCTTGCGGTCCAACAACGCATGCGACGGAAACATTAAATTGAAACAATGAACGATTTGGTGGTAGCACTCGCATAAACGGATGACCGAAACGTTTATGCAGGACGAGTGAGAAACAATCTTGATCAGCCATGTACTTAAATGAAGTCAAATGAACTTGAAAATGCTTGTACTTTAGATGAGTTATGTTTTCTTTGGTTTGACAAAAACAAAAATTATTAGAAAAATAAAAAAAATATTACGAATTTGATGCTTTTGTTAATCTTGAATTGATGTAAAAATAAGGCCTGAGTTATTTTAACAACTCAAATGCCAGCTAGTAGATACCGCAAGTAATATATTATATATAAGCTGTAAAGCTGCTAGGTACCTTAAAACCTAAATAGTTATGTCGATTCAACCTCTTTCTTTCCTCATATTCCTTTTCTCAATTACATAATAATCGCAACATATTTTCATTGGGTGGTTAATTTCGGTAAGGATAAAAAAGCTTTTAAGCACCTTTTTTTATTTTTGCCCTTTTTATTTTTTTTTCGATGCTCAGGCAGGCGAAATAAATCAATGAATGTATTTCTCTATACATGCGTTTATCATGGGTTTGAAAAGAATTTATTCTACATACTAGTAATTTAGGCCAAGGAAGAGAGTTTGATTAATCAGTCTGTGGTGTATCTTTGATGGCATCGCATGTCAAGCCGTGTAAATAACATGGTTCAGAACCGTAGATGGGAAACAAGCAAACCAATCAGCTGAGATTTATGTTTGCTATATGCACGATAAATCATCGTGTAATTCAAATACGATGCTAATATTACTATCTTTTCTTAGTTTTTCTCAAATTGTTTGTTTCATTATCTCCGGAATCAGGAAAATAATAGCGATATTGCATCTAATCTATTCGACAGTATTATGGCATATTAGTGTATTAATATTTTTATGTTTAATTTATTTGATTTGTGTATTTGTTATCACGGTATTGTAGTTGATGAATAAAGGGTTTGGGAAGCGGTATTTAAAAAAAGGACAAAACCTCAGGTAGTTTTAGCGTTTGTTTTTATTTTTGATTTAAAAATAAATTTTAATTTAAAAAAAATAAGAAAAAAAAAATTGTTCTGGTTGTTTTTTTCAGTGTATTTGGTTTAACGAAAGTGTACTTGGTCCTTTAGGGTAATCCGTAAGCAATTTGGTTTAGCGTAATTTGGTTTAGATTAATCCGTAAGCAAACTAAAAAAAGTGTTGGCGGCAAAAAGTATGAAAATGTAACCTAACTGAAGCAGAACCTTGAACAGAAAATGCATAAAGTACTATGGTTTTATGAGTTTAAGAGAGTTCTGGTTGAGACCGTTTTCTCCTGTAGTAATGCTTCAAAGCACAGGATACCTAAAGAAATAATAACATAATGCTACAGAAGAACTAAGTTGGTTTTACGGAAGGGATGTTGCTAAACCGTCAATGGAAACGAAAAAGGGAACAATTCCCGTAAAAAGATACTTACTTTTTTCAAGAATGCAAAACGAAAACAATTACCCCACCAAAACTGATAATGACTTTGTTTATGGAGCTCACAATGAACTTTTACACATTGTATGTTCATTTGAAAGATATAATCTTCCCTTTTATCATTTTTATATTGGGATTTTTGCGGTGCTTACCCATGGTTGAGGAAAAGAAGTTTTTTTTTAAATTTTACCATGCTATTTCACTGTTTTTTATAATCTCTATGTATTTATTTTTTCCTCAATCTTCTTGAGATATGGTAACGTTCATGATTTTTCTTCATAGTTCCGTTTGGTGTTTCATTAATTAAAAAAAGGCACCTCTCATTTTGCCTAATTCTGAAACCGTTTGAAGATGCGTTATTTGATTACATTTCACTGTAGCCTTTTCTGCGAAAATGGTGCACGGTTGAAAAAATGGTGGAAACACTGGTATAAACTTTATGGTCGCTTTATATAATTATACCCTGATGGTAGCGCCCTATTACCTTTGGGTAGTAACCTGTATGCGTTATTCAGCGTTATAGAGATGTAATTCAATTACGTTTATTTCATATCCCTCAATTCTGTCGTCTCTGATGGTGTTAACGTCTTTAGGTGATCATAAAAATGATATTTAATAAGGATTGTTCGGCTTCAATACCTTTAATTAACGTGTGAGTTAGAACATTGTTTAAATA
The DNA here is from genome assembly GCA_018908115.1 of Anopheles rivulorum. NCBI lineage: Eukaryota > Metazoa > Arthropoda > Insecta > Diptera > Culicidae > Anopheles > Anopheles rivulorum. The sequence continues at coordinate 11,483 of STHB01033082.1, forward strand.
ATATGACAGTTAACTTTCATAAAAAATATAAAAAATATATTAACAAGCATCATATGTGTTGTTTTTAATAGTGTGATTAATTAAAATTGACATTAATTCAATTTTCAAATAAATTTTCACGCTTGTTGAAATATCAAGAACGGAGGCGGCCCGGTAGTGTATTTGACAACGGCGCAAGTCCCTAACACGACCGGAACGGGTTCAAATCCCATTTGGACCGTCCCCCCGTAGCACGGTCTGACTAGCCTGCTACGTGGTAAAATTAGTCTCATATGGCCAGGCCGTTTTCATAAATAAAAAAAAAGAATCATTAAGGCATGCATATGCAAAAAGGTTATCCGATGTTGGTTATAATTCATAATGTTCATATTCGAACATAATTTTGAATATTGTTTAATAGAATTGTTTTTTTATTCATAAGGAAAGGTCGGGTCTTTTTGTTAAACATAACTGTTTTGATGAGCTGATTTCCTCTATAATTCAGATCCATATTTAAAATTGGTACATTAATCAGCATATATAAATAGGCATACATTGGTGCATGCATCCATGGATCCAGCCTTTGACACGCTGTTAATATTTTCTATAACGGGATAGAATACTTATTTGTGCTGAGAACACTAGGAATATGTTTTGCCATTTTTAATTCATATAGAATAACCAGACCATATTCCTTGCGACTTGTAATCAACACATACATTTTCTTCTCCGAACCGTGAAAGGTCACTTCATCACGGGTGTACTCAGTCATATTGTTGCATATCAATCCGTCATCCAAGTGCTTGGTTCAGTTTCTAGTTAATTTATGAGTCTATGGATTATGAGTATTTTTTGTTTTGTGTAGGTTTTTTTTATTATACTCTAGTTGGATAATGGGATGTAGCAGACAACAATGCCAAGCTACGTAACATAAGTAGAATTTGATGAGCTCTATCCACATTCTCACATTCTAGTAACACATTCTAGTGTAATGTACTGATTCTCAAATATGTGCAATATATGGGTAGGATCAATTGGTTAGGCCCGTTAATTGTTAATTACTAAAATAATCACTAGTAGCAGATATCGAATAGGTATAAAGTTCCGTGGTTTGAATATTTATGTGTACGAGAAGAAAATAAGAAGTTCTGCCAAACAACATCACTGTTCAAAGAAATCTGCTCAAGACGTACGATTAAGTAGAGGTGGAACTTGAGGTAGAGTGTGATCAGCAGAAATAACACTCTAGAAACATTGCATGTGGTATTACAACTTGGAGTTAGAAATGTAGCTTTAATTCCTGATTTACTTTTCCATTCATATTTTAATGGACTCGATATGCCCTTATACGATTATGCGTAATAATCATATTACGTATTGTCGAGATTAACCTCGACTGAGTAATTAAATTAATAATAACATTGTTGGATATTTGAAACAGTGATGCACTAAGGAGGCAATGCATGAATACCGACGGCTACTTTGATTAAAAATATAGTTAAAAACTCAATTGAAAAGGGGACAAGTAATAAAATAAACTATCCATCGCTAGCGAAACATTGCCGTTAGCAAAGACAAGGCTATAGAAATATATGTAACTCGAGTCAAATCAAACAGCAATAAAGGCTTCGAATAAAATTTATTTTTCATTCCGAAATTTACCTAACTGCTGAATCCCTTTACGGTCCTTGACGGGTAACCAACAAGGGACACTCTTCAGTGTTCTCAAGTCATATTTCGAGCCTTTGCTGTATTTTTGGTGCATTTCCCACCTGTTCACCCAAGAATGGTCAGCCAGACTTGATGTTCAGTCAGTTTAGGTTTCATATCCTTTTTCCTCTCCAACTAAAACATCCCGGAGTAGACCGTACCCTATACAAAAATCATGATTGTTTTGTTGAAACATGCGCTTAAAAGCAGTAGAACATCATTGTATAATTATGTGAAGATCGTAAGGTTTAAATATTGTTAAAAGGTGTTTTAGTTCATATTATTTATTTTCCTTAATATTCTATTATTTAAAAAATTATTTTTAAATTTACCCCTTAGAGTCGAACCATTATATGGATATGGATCAAGCATGCCGCGTTAGCAAACAATTAGCTAATCGCACCACTACAAACCGCCCGGGAAAAATATCTTCACTCCGGCGGAAATTTTATACTTCACTCTCGAGTAAAAAGTGTACGAAAAGTGGTACGACTCCACGCCCTTTTAGCTGGATGTGAAATTTAAAAGCTTGTTCCCAACGGTTCAACAAAAGGTGAAATGCCGAAAAGTTTTCTGAAACTGTCCCAAACCAATGGTCTACATATAGAGAAAGCTGTACGATAGTCTAGGGTGTTGCACAGTGATCATGTTTATACCCGAACATTGATTGCCTGGTTGCCAGTTACTACTACTATGTACGTATGCGGTACAATCTTTGATGATTTCTTATCAACCCATAAATTCTTTAGTTGCTTAAAGAAGAACTGAAAAATTAGTCTGGAAACAGTCTCGGGGACTTCCCTCAAAAACGTGTTTAAGTTTGTCAAGGCAAGTAAATGTCATTTATAATTAGGTGTCGATATCGGCAGTATGGATAGTAACGACTATGTGTGTACATGAGAGATCAATAATCGAAGAATAATTATAGCTGTTGGTGATGGTGTTGATCGGGTGACAATATCAGACCCCTGAAAGCATAAGAGAGCTACTACGGTACAGTATCATATTGAAAATCAATTTTGTGAACATGTTAAACCCTACCTTCCTTTTTCCTTGTGTCCTTGTTGTTCCTTGTTCCTTGTGCCAAACTTACTGACTTCTCGGTATGCATGGAACCGAATTGATTGAAAAGATTGAAAGGGACTGGTGAGCAGTGTTCATAGTTGTACTCATATTTACCTTTTGCTATCCATAGACAATGTTCGGTGAGATTAAACCCAAGGACCACATCGCTTAATAGAAATTAATGTCAAAATTAGAAGTCATGTATAATTCACGTTGGTGTACATTCGTACTCATATATTACATTGTAATATGTATCCTTTTCCCTCTATTTCTCTCTCTCTCTCTCTCTCTCTTTTGATCTGTCGTTATTTTTATCTCTTAAGCAGATATAAAAATATACTTGGTTGGTCCGCTGCAAGCGCAACGTTCATTTGATACACTTGCGGTCGACAAACCACTGTGCTATCATAATTGTCTAAATAATGCAACGTATGTATATATGGCTTTATTTTACATTTTGTTTCTTTGTATTCCGCATAGCTCCTCGGCAGGTGTTCACACAATGCATACCGTTTTAATATTTTGCTAGTATATACAAGTTGTAGGATCGAACCTGTGATACTTCAGCTGGCGATCAAAACCACTTCATCTGGTGTTGTTTCTATGCTTAGATATCGCATAGCTTGGGTGGGTGCAATTTGCACTGTACATAACAAGAGTGCAATTACGAGTTTTGTTTATGTTCATTATTATTATCGATGTTTTTGTTACATAAGTGGTACATATAAATCATAGAACATAATTTGTTCATAGCTCTAGGTGTCTATTCGGTACTTTCTGAGATGATGGTTAGAGGAGGGTTGCTTTATTGTTGTTTCTTTAAGCGTAACGCAAGACCTGAGAGATGCTCTTGCTTTAAAGTGCTTTATATGTGTTTATTTTTAAGTCGATAACGAGTTTGAAAACAATAGAATATTCACCTGCCTTACACACCAAACCTTGGTTAAAGCCTGGTTATGTACGCTAGTCTGGTTATAAACGTTATGTATTATAGTACTGCCTGTATTGGTTGTTCCACACTGACGGAACGGATAGGGACGTTGTGATACGATGGAAGCTAAATAGTTTTTGCTACTGTACATTGGTGTTGTAAAATGAGACTAACGCATCTTGCCTACGGACTGGTAATGAGTGAGTTCCGTTAGATATTAGTTTCTATTAGATCTGGAAAGAGCTATCATTATACAGTGGATTCCGTAAGTATGACATAATTAATATGGAGTTTCGTATCATGCTGAATTGGTAGATTAATATTAGTGCTGTAACTTATGTAGCCCAATAATTAGTAGATAAATGTTTGAATTAATGCAAGCTGTATATTTGTAAAATATGTAACAGTTATTGTTATTGTTTACGAAACAGCCACAACAATATAAATGCTTGCAATTAATCATCGACGTCATGGGCGCTGTTACAAAAGTATCATAAACGATTTCTTAAGCATTTGTGCAGGGGTTACAGTTTTTATTGTCACCGTCAAATGTAAATACTGATCTCCAATTACATTGTCCAAGTACAAAATGTATGAAAAGAACAACTATTGCTTAGAACCAACAGCTACAGAGGGAAATAGATTTTGGTGCTCAAGACTCAATGAGAATGAACCTAACTCTTTACACATGGAGTACATGGAACCACGGTGAGAGGTATAGACTGAATTTTTTCTCACAATCTTCCTCTTTGCTTCAGATGTATTTCACTGCAGATACACTGCAGCCCGCAGGTGGTACTTATTTACAAAGTTTCGTAAATATGGTTAAAAGTTTATGATGTTGAAAAACACAAAATGAGAAACCATCACGCCGTGGTTTTTGGCATCTCAAGAGCAACTGAACTTGGGGATACTAAGAGCTAAAACTTTTTCATTTACGTCAAAACCAGTACGTCGGATACTTGTTGTTGGATAAGAACTCGTTTAACATAGACTGTGGAGAATTCGGCTTCCAATAGTGATATCGAATTTTCACACCGACGAACGAGTGTGCATAATGTATGGTGCATATCAGTAACTTAAAAAGAGCAAAACGATTAGCTTCGTTAGTTACATTTTTCCAATAGTAAGTGTTGTGGAGGATCGGTTCGGCTTAAAATAATATCGTTGTTACTTGTACAAGGATCGTTATCGTTTGCCCAAATAAACATATTATTTCCGATGGGCGCGGTACACGACATTGGAAACAAGCACGTCGGTCATAAAGTAAGGGTTAATGCATTTAAAATAGCGACACATACAACACCGAACCAAGCGGGTTCGGGTATATCCAAAACTGCAGACAGCAAGTAAACAGATGCAAGGAATTCAGCAACGAAAGCGCCTAGTTACAAAATAGGATTGAACTGAAATCGGTTATAAACGCAAAACAAGACGCCCAAAATATCATGACAACCGGAAATATCCACCATTAAGGTCGCTGATAGTGTTTAGGTAGGAGATTCCAGGAAGCAGCCGCCATAAAGAAATTTAGATACATGCGTACCTATTTGGATGCAGGCTTAAACAACAAACAATTCAAGAAACTGAATCCTGTGTGCATACGCAATAACGTTACGAAGAAAGGTGAAAGGAAAGAAGAGAATTAGGTTAACGAAACTTTAGTATATAAGAACAAAATTTGTGCTCAATAAAGAAGATTCAATCAATAGCTCACGCGAGGAGGTGATCTTTCACATCGAAACGCTTTCGTCGCACTCAGCACGTTTGCTTCTCACGCCGAGTTTCTGCCCATATCCGAACTGTCTAGCATCAGATCTTCCCCTTCTGCGGCATAGATTCCCCAAATTATTTGGTATCTGGAACAACCAGCTGGAAGATTGGAACCTCCTTGGAGAACAACGGTGCAAGACCTTGCTCGGGTAGATTCTCTTACAATTTTATTTTGCTGCTGCAGCGATACTCTCGTGCTAGGAGGCCATTCCTTCGCGGGGCCTGTTCGAGAGTCTGCTCAGCAACAGTAAGTCTATGGGCATTTATGCTAGATATCTATTTTTCCTGCATAAATGTCCATAGACTTACTATTGGAACTATTGCATGTGTGTTTGCTGGCTTAACAGTAACTAACTGACTAAATATAATTTTGTTATTAAGTAATTGATGGTCAATGGCTGCTATTAGGGTACGGATCGCATTAATTCCCTGAACTGTGTGAGCTATGGACGCCGATACACAGTACAACTGATACTCATTGAATAATCGAAAAATATTGTTTGATTTTAGACCTATGTAGATATAGAATACAAAGTTTATACAAAGTTTTACAGCTATACAAAGTTTAAAGTACTGTCCATATTCTCTCACAAAAAATTGCAGATGATACTGCTCAACAGGTTTTCTTTATTTAAATAATTTATTTTCATTTACTTCGTTTACTTTCATCAAAACCTGAACGACGTACATTTGTTGGTGTATTTTCACAATAAGGAAGTTGGATCGTAGGGTGTATAGATTATATGTATAAAAATGTGGCGTGGGGTATTTTACACGAGAGAAATGGTACAAAATCTCATTCTCACCGTTTTCTCATAGCAAGTATCGACTATTGAATTATATGGTAAAAATCATTTCAGTAAACTAGAAATGGCAGGGATGATCTGGTAGGCCATTTATTAAGAAGAATAGGTTGTGCACCATGTGGGGAATTCGATGAATGAACATAATCTCCAAACTCTGGCTGGCCTTAAATTATACTTTACTTATATCAAAGCTGGAGCAAGAGATCGATGAATTAAGATAGGAAGTGTTCACACATCCGCTCATCTATGTATCGTCCTACCGATTAATGTGCATCACGTTTTTCTCTCCTTTTCTTTTTAGGTACGATGTTCCAAAACTTTAATTTGGTTAACGTATGCGATAGCGCAGTAAGTTATTTGTTAACTCTATCCTCTACTATTACAATTGTGTCCAAATGTGAGGAAACCATTAGTCAACGTTAGCGACCCCGTCACAGCCAATTAGTCGTGTGTGTATGAGCGTTCGTACCTCGGAGAGGATGTGTCTTAGAACAGACCATTCCTCTGAAAAGTACTTTCTCAATCCGTTCGCTGGAATATGATGCAATAGTGCCGACAAGGCAAAGTTTTCAGTTCTTTGTTTTGTTGAACTTTTCGTCGTGTAATTAAACTTCATTATTTATTTGCCCAACGAGACTAGGACGCCTACGCTCTCATCGTCTTTTTTGATAATGTTTTGCTGTTGGTAGCATAGTGAGGTGGTGTGGTTTGTGGTATAAATAGATTGGAGATTGCTTTTTGGAAAGCAATATCTCATGCAAACATTAAGGAGGATGGAGGTAGGATATCAGTTTGGAGAAATTTGCTTATGGTGGAGCAAGTTTAGCAGATTTCTAACACATGTTCCAAACAGATTCAATCTATTGCAGAAGAGAAACGCATGACCATGTGGAACAGCAGGTTCGTGAAGCTATGTCTGTTCTTTATACTAGTAGGACACAAATTTTCTTTGAGATTTGTAGCGTATATCTCTAAGTAGTGTTGTAAAGTACGAGCATCACCAAAACTTTTAACGCATGTAAAATGTTCCTTAATTGGAAGAAGTACAGAATTTCCACTAGAAAGTTGCGGATATAAATACACAGTCATATTTTAAAACACAGTCACAGGACACAGTTATATTTTGAAACACTCTTTCCCTGTCGGCCAGATTGTACGAATAAGCAAGCTGTCAAAGCGATCAGCCTATGCTTTCCCTGTGTGGATATAAAAAGATAGATAAAAAGATTGAGCTTTGAGTTTCGATCAAAAATGCAGTAAAAGCACAAAAACAGATATGTACAGTTAAGGTAGTGCAATAGAGAAAGCTCAAGCTATTTTTTCATTATTTACCTTGTGTATGTATTTTGACAGCTGAGTTGTACGAATAAGACTTCTTATTTGTACTCCTAATAGTACACCTTGTAATTGTACTAATCGGTGTACTTTTAACGATTTCGTGCTGCGAGGGTTAGATGTATATAAACAATTGACTGGAACGAATCCGGTCGATTCTGGTCGATCTGGACATAGAAAAATAAAACAACTTCCTGCTACACATTTGCAAGTGCTGATGTAAATGAAAGGAAATCTACCCACAGCAATTTATATTCCCCACAGTCAGTGACTGCCCAAAGTTGGCAACACGCATACAGCCACAGTATAATAAACCCGATATCTATGTTCTGGTCAGTGTCGGGGCAGCCTTTCGAAGCCAGTGTCGAACAATTTCGAAACAAGAGGAAAGGTACGGCAGGAGAAAATGCTGCCTAGACTCTGATGTCCCGGCTTTCAAAGCTTTTCGGTAGTGGGCATAGTGAATGAGTGACAGAGTCTTTCAATGGTTTTCCTGCTTCTTTTCCTTCTTTTGTTACTCGTAGTAAAGTCTCCATGTTCCACCTTCTTATTATACCTCATAAGAGGTTCGTATGAGTATGCGTGGGTGCTTGTTTCTCCCACTTTTGTACAAAAGCCACATATTATTTTAAGTAACAATGTTCTTCCATTACCATAAATTGTTTCTACGGCACACCCAGAACTACTTGTCCAGTAGCAGAAAAAATGCTTTCTTTATCCCCTATGCCCCCATTATTTCTGGTCTGTGATGCAAGTTCCTTTCTGGGTGTAATTTTTGTAGTGATTTCAACCGGAGCGCTTGCGATACTTCCACGCATACACGTTAGAACGGCATCCAGAAACGGTGTTAAATTATTGTAGAACAATTGGTTCCACTGGGTTCATCCCCGTACCAAACGATATCTTTCAATTGGTTACGGTTCAAAGGACCAATGGTAAAAACTCCTAGTCTTAAAAAGAACAACAGCTCTTAAAAAGCAAACAAATTAAACCGTACTGGACATTTTGTCGAATATTTATAACTCACAACAAAACCAACTAAGCAATACGGCCTGGCCGTTCTTTATGAATAAAAAAAAAGAACTAACTAACCGACAAGCATAAAGGTACCATACTAATGGGTACTTAGCGTACACCGTATTCGAGTAATTTCTCAAGGAAGTACGGCGATCCTTATTCACTAGTTTATGTAATCTCTCATCGAACTCCATGCAGGAGCAGGGCTTTTTAAAGGAGGAAAGGAAACTCAAAAAAGAAATATGTTTTCATTTGTTATCCCTTTTTTTGCTGTCTTAAACGTTGGGACGTGTGGCTTTCAACGATTTTTTATTATTATTAATTATGACGGCTCAACGCTGTATTGTCCACACCGTTTGAGCAGACTATGTACTAGGATAATTTATATAAGGCATTTCCTCCTTATTGATTGCGTCATCCCGGGCATATTCGGTTGTTGTTGGAGTTGTAGTCCAGTCCTATTGTTGGTTGTTATTTCGTGGTGATGGTTATTCGGGTTGATGTGATTGGTCCGGTAATGATGTTGTAGCTATTGTGTTGCATGGGTGTTTTTTTCGGTTTTCTATTGTTGTTCGTGTTCTGGTTCTGGACTGTAACAAAATATAAATAATTACATCAGCACAAACAAGAATTTGCTTGCATGCAGTGCTCTTTAAGTAGTCCAGTAGTTACACTTCAAGTAACAAACCTCGCCGCGTCAAGACCAGACTGACTTGCAGAGCCTTGTACAGAGGGAATGCCTTTCAACGATTGATATCGTAAATTTAGCCTGATGGTTCCTGGTTTGTAGCAAATTGCTGAAAGAAATTTTAAATGAAGTTATTTGGAGCAGCGTCTACAATTTGCGTGCGTTAAACGTCATGGTTTTGTTTGTAATTTGCTTAGAAAGCTTTTACGGGATAGATTATTAATAAATCATATAGAACAATCACATTTGTCACCGGGATGATATTTTTATGAATGTTTGAAATATATTGTCTTCTTCTAGATGCAGATGTATTTTGTTGATTTTTTTCCTTTTTGCTGGAAAACATACGTCTTAATTTCACTACACTTTATCCCTCCGACGCTTCCTCTTTCCGTGTAAAGTACCAAGGGCTGAAGTTTCTGTCATCATTCCGAATGCTGATCTTGTAAACTGTTAACATGCATAGGGGAGTCGTAAAACAATGATGCCTTTTTCGTTGATGACAGGAACGGTAGTGTTAAGTCAAAACGCTTAAGACACAAATAATGATTTTAATTCCTCTTTGCGTAGTCTGCTTATATGTTTCAAGAATCGCTTCATTTACCGCACGACATACAAACTACAGCATATCAACAGCTCATCTCGAATACAACTTCAACATGAAACAGCCACCATCGCTTTGCCTACAGCCATAACCTCAAATGCTGTGATAATTTGTATATTAAGTAATGAGGGTATTTGCTTTTATCTTTCCGTGGTCAGGCAAACCGCAAACTAAGTAGCTTCTACCAGTTTGGAGTTGACATACAGACTAAGGCTAAGGATAATGCTTTTGGCAAGAGCAGGATTTGTTAGGCTCGTTATAAATACCAAATTTAATGCCATATTACAGGAACCTAAAAGATTGAAAGAGAACAATTTTTAGATTTTCTTAAACTACATCATGAAATGGATATTGTTTCCATTAGAAAGTACGAAGTATTGAGTTGATTTTTAGAGTTGAGTAACCAATCTAAAAAAAATATCAAGTTTTTATGTGGATGCAATTTAGTTTCCTCCTTGATTGGTTTCGCTATCTGTAATTACGTCTCACAAAACTAACTTTGATAGTTGCTACGGCAATTATTTGCAAAAGCATCGTGTAGAACGCTCGGTACCGTTAATGAAACATCTTTTATTATATTACTAGGATTGGATGGTGTACAAGTAACGGATTCTAATACTTGTACTCAACACATAAAATAAGTCAAACCAAAAAGATGTTTGACATACATCGCACGGTAGCTCACGGTAAAAGACACGCACGGTTATAATGTCATTGAAAGCCCATGACGTACCAGACTACAAGTCTGCTGTGCGGTATAGGCTTGGATTTATGTTGTCGTTATTTGCATACGATAGTGTCACATGAAATTGAATTTGTTTTCTATGTTTTTAGAAGTTTATATAAGCTGTAATGCCTGTAAGGCGTGTTCT